>CM043113.1:45314883-45553037 GCA_023701765.1 Hylyphantes graminicola
TTATTAGCAAACGAAAATTCATAAGTTGTCTGCTAGTTTAAAATCTTTATTACTTTATTAGCAATATTTATAACCTTTTTCTGAGAAAAGTGCAAAGTTTTTATATAAAACCTTGTGCTTTGCTACAGTAGAGGAAAGGCAGTCGTTTCAAGTGCTTGCATTTCCCTAAATGTCAGTGCATTTGGTAGTTTGCATTTAAATCCGTTGATACGAAAATCTCAATTTTTTCAAAACTGTCACTTAGCAGTAGCACGCTCTTTCACTATAAGCTCTTCAATTATGACACATAATTTCGTCATCGCTCTTTCAATAATTTCAACATTTCCCTCTGGTTACCGATCATGAATCGGCAAGAAGTAGTACACTGCTCAAAACAATTAGGGGAGCACATGTTTTAAACCCTTTCGCTCCCAATAATTCGTTTGGTAATCATCAGCTTGTGATTTTTTTCTGACTAAGTTAAATTTGCCACTTATGTATCGTTAGATGGAGGAATAACGTATTTTGAAGAATTTAATATTTTTTTATATTAATAGAAATATGAAAAATATGGTAAAATAAATTTCACTTTAAAACAGTTTTAGAAAATAAATTGACCCTAAATTTTTCATTCTTGCATTTTTTAGATGTTTAAAAATATATTTAAACTATTTTTAACAAAAAAAATTTTGAAAAAATTATTGTTATAATTTATTAAAAAGTTATTATTCCATTTCCCCCCTTTAAATTTAAGTATTAAAAACTTAAGATTTATTTCTCCTGTTTTTTATTATTTCATTTCGAATGCATAGTGAACCTATTTAACAAATTTTAGATTTATAGGACAAAAATTAAAAAGTTGGGAGCGAAGTTGAAGTTGGAATTAAAAAGTGCTCCCCTAATTGTTTTGAGCAGTGTATATTAGAATTGCCGTTATTCACCTGGTCGTTGACATCAAAATCAAGACTTCAATGACGTTAAATTTGATAAAAATTGTTAATAAACATTTAACCATTTTTAACAAACATTTAATAAAATTGTTTTTCCATGCATAACTGTTTAAAACTAATCCATTTTAAAATCCTGAAAAAAATTTCATGCTCTTCATGATGGTTAATATCCAACAGAACAACTTAAAGCTATTAAACTGTGTATATATTTTCTCATTAAATGTTCGCGCCGTGCTGCAGGTGCTCCAAAAACGGCAATGGCATGTTTATGATTTTAATAAGTTTCAAGTCTAACGTCACTTTGAGTTGATCACGCAGTTTAGAAATTAGATAATTATTTATGAATAAAAAATAAAACCATGGGTTCATAACTAAATAAGAGAACTAACGTTATTTATGCATCAATAACTTGTTTATTATAATAAATCGATTCTTTCGATTGGGGCTTATCCGGAATTTAATCCCTGCAATTGGTATGATATAAGAGAGCCTAAATAAAAGAACGAACTTGTACTTCGTACTATAACTATTTATGGAGCCACTCTAGTATGATAGGAGGACCCCATATTAAACTTAAAGCGGAATTAATAATATGAAGTCGAAAGTTAAGTAAGTATACACCAGTGAAGGGGAAGAGAACATGGTGAATGAGCTTCATCGCTTCATGAAAAGGTTTAGCTCAACGGCACGTTAAGTTCGTGTATTTTTCTATACATTATAATGTTATGCTTTCTTATGCATAACGGTCACGATATTTATAACAATTAAAAAAAATATTCTATTAAAATAGTTGAATATTTTAGTATTGTATGAGGTTAAAATATGTTAGTGGAAATATTTAAATAGTGGGGATGGTTAGGTTAGGGCCATTTAGTCGATTGGAAGTATAGTTTATGTAAATAAGGGGTTAATTTTTCCATTAACATGACTGCAAAACTGCGAACTCTATGGAGGTACAAGTACAACTTCCGGTAGTTGAATTGTTGAAGACAGGCTTCCAACTTAAAACATTTTCCGTTATATTATGATATCAATAAAAGTAATGGAGAAAATGAAACATTCATATCTATGAAAATGAAATAAAAATTTGTATGTGTTAATTAGTCATTTGGCGACTTAAAAATACGCTGCTTCAACGAAAGAGTAATAAAAAAAAGGTTAAGTAGAATATTCCTTTCAAATATGAGGCCCATTCAATTCTTTGAAAAATCTTTTAAATTTCACTTGACATGGAACAAAAGAATTTAATTATACATAGGTTACAAGTATAATGTATTGTTAACCCCTTTTGACATACAGATTCAAGTTTCAAAGTAGGGCTGAGAGGAATCCCGTATACTACCACCACAGGCTTATTCAACCTCTCAAATCCCCCCCCCCCCAAAAAAAAAGCAGGTTTTGCACGTGAAATGTACAAATGCATTTTTTTTTTTTAAAGAGGGGATAACTGATTTTGTTATTTCTCTGTATGTAATCAAAATTATTCTTATTAATTTACAACTCAATGATCTGGCAAGCAACGGTAATTTTAATTTCCACACTACGTTTATAACGTAAAAAGTGGAAGGTTTTATAATCGTTCAGTCCGTCTGTCTTTCCGTCACCCACTTCCACAGAACGAACCGCATGTCACACAAACAAGTGGGATACGTCATTTTGAAGCAAAAAATCAGTTTAGGCTACATTCCAAATTTCATTAAAAAATTTTAATTAGAAGTTTATTTAAACTTTAAATAGCTAAAAATTTAATCTACATTGAAATAACATGCGAATTCCATTTTTATTCAATATTTTCACTGTTGTCATGACATCAAACGTACGAGAAACTTTATTTAAAATAAAAATAAAATTCTTGAAAAAAAAATTATTTTTGTGTAATAATTCAATTTGGATTGTTGTAATAGCACAATAAAGTTATTTTGATGGTTCGTTATATTTTTGGGAAAAAATATGCATAAAAAATTCGAAATTTGCATAAAAAATTCGAAATTTGCATAAAAAATATGCAAATTTTCGCTTTTATTTTTAAAGCAACAATTTTACTAATTTATTTTTCGAAATGTAAACTTGTGACTGCAAAAAGATATTTATTAAAAAATTTCATCACTATTCTTCTAAGTTCAAAAAAATTAGCAAACGATAAAGATTAATTATCAAATCTGCAAAAGAAGATTAAAGGAAATTATTAGTTTTTGCTTATAAAGTTTGAATTAAATTTTTGTGTGGAAGCGGTGTAAGTGACAGATTCTGTAACAAACCAACTTGTTTAGATTTTCGGAATTTATTTAAAAAAATTTTTTTTACTAA
Organism: Hylyphantes graminicola; assembly: GCA_023701765.1. Classification (NCBI taxonomy): domain Eukaryota; kingdom Metazoa; phylum Arthropoda; class Arachnida; order Araneae; family Linyphiidae; genus Hylyphantes; species Hylyphantes graminicola. The sequence continues at coordinate 45,318,120 of CM043113.1, forward strand.
TGTCGTATACGAGAGAGAGTGTGAAATGATAAAATTAACTTTATACTAGAGTTGGATTGGAAGATACTAAGAAGGATTTGAGACTCGAGTTCGGTTGTTTAATTAACTTCACACCAAAGCTACCCCGAGGGTTATTAGTGGAGGGCCTAATAATTTTAAAACGCTGTTTAATAAAAAAGGTTCAAGATTTCCCTTCAGGGTTTATAATTATGTTAAGGGGTCTAAGGAGTCTTAAAAATGTGCAAAGAAGGAACTACAAAGTATAGTTTGACCTGTCATGTAATTTTTTAACTACTCAATATACAAGTATAATTTTTTATATGTAATTCTACAAGATTTATTTATTATAAAACAAAATTTAAAATTTATGACACTTTAGCCAAAACTAAAATAAATGATATTAAGCATAAAGCTATTTGAACACATTGTGATTAGGCTTGCGCGGCAAATTTTGAGGTCAAAATTGAAAAAATGACCAAGAAAATGACTTTATATTGTACAAATATGTACAAACAAAGACTTATACCTAAATTCTCAGCTCAATTTTAATTAGAAATGATTTAAAAATAAATTTAAAATCAAAATTTAAAAATTTTTATTAATTTTTTTTAGAAAAAAGTTCTTAAAATAATTTTTAATTAAAATTGAGCTGAGAATTTAGGTATAAGTCCTAGTTTGTACATATTTGTACAGCTGTGGAAATAAAAAAGTACCCACTTGAGGTTATTTCATCCGTTAGTCACCCTATAGAATCGGACCTTTTTGAAATTGTGTACAATTAACATTCTGAGTTAATTGCACGATACAAAATTTGCATAAGGGGCCGTCTTCATATTAAAAATATTACGATCTTTGAAATTTCCAATAGCAACACCCAATTTTAATAACTTAGAAATGTTAAGCACTCTTGAAAACCCTTAAATCTAAGTTTTTGTTACATTTGGATGAATATTTGACGAGTTATTCAATCAAATCACTTGTGGACCTTTTGGGGACCAACTCTAAAATGACAAGCAAGCATGCATGCAAAGCCGTCTTTATTTATCAATTACACACGTAATCTTAAACACAGTCCCCTAAAGGGTAATTATAAAGTATTTTGTGATTTACTCAGCAAATTATGAATAAACATTTTTAAAAATTGGGATTTCGCTTAAACTTCCTGTCTTAAATTTATTTCTTTAAAAATATTAAGGGGTTTCTATTCATATTTTTTTAAAAAATCAATATAATAATTATTTAAAAATATAAAAATTGTTTTAAATACTCCAATATTGAATGCATTTTGTTTGGGTTATTATAATTTCTTTTCAGTAAAAAAATCGTTTCGTTATCTTAATTATTTATAGATCGGGATAGTTTTTTATGTGCAACTCATTTAACATTATGGGACCTAAACTTTGCACGTCTCTAACTCCTCTAATAATGCTTAAAAACTAACAAAATTTGGCATTTCGTATTAACATAGGTCAGATATTTGAAATATGGATTCAAAAAGGGGTGTTGCTATTGGAAATTTTGAAGTTCGAAACATTTTTAATATGAAGATGGCCCCTTATGCAAATTTTGTGTCATGCAATTAACTCAGAATGTTAATTGCTTCCAGTGTCAAAAAGGTCCGATTCTTTAGGATGAATAACGGAGGAAATAACCTCAAGTGGGTACTTTTTTATTTCCACAGCTGTACAATATAAAGTCATTTTCTTGGTCATTGTTTCAATTTTGACCACAAAATTTGCCGCGCAAGCCTAATCACAATGTGTTAAAATAGCTTTATGTTTAATATCATTTATTTTAGTCTTGGCTAATAGTCCAGGCAACGAAGGCTGAAAAAAGGGTCTAGAGGGAAAGTTTTGGAACACAATTTTTGACTTCATAACTTTGTTTAGACTAGTTAGGAGGTAAACATATCAAAAGTCCCCGCCCCTAGCCCCTGTGCTGAAGGGGGGAGGGGGGGTTGAATGTCCCATTTTTCGGTTTTTCGCTTATATCTCGAAAACTTTGAGTTCTAGCTATATAATTGTAATACACAAAATGAAAGCTGATTAAATTTGCTACAAGCTGCACCCCTCAAGTGTTTTAATATCTTGTATAGTTTTCGAGATATCCCCTCTTGAAAGTCAGTAATTTTGGAGAAAACACTTCTCCCCCCACATTTTCCCTCTTTTTTGACCGGATAACTCTTCAATAATGCACCGAAACACTAAATTTTGGCCCTAGATTGGTAGAGAATTTAATTCTTTTCAATAATATATCTTATTTTACAATTTTATCTATTTTCCTTCAAATTTTAAAGCGGTTTCAGTGTTGAGTGAAGATTGTACTGAAAGTCCCATAGAGCTAATGCATAAGTTTTGAAATCGCAACTTTTGGAAAACAATTTATTTGCCATGTTATTCCATTTTCACATGGTATTAGAATCATCATAACATCAATTTAACACAAAATTGAAAAGAAAATAACATCCGGTTATTTAATTATTAATTAATAAAGTTTTAAAATAGTGGCGCCATCTGCTGTATATATTTGAAATTTTAAAACTTCAAAAATATATAATTAAATAACTAGATAATATTTTTGTTTCAAAATTGTTTCATTTCGATGTTATGTTGATTCCCGTACCTGGATAAAAAGGGCTAACATGGCAAAGCAATACATCTGTGGAAGTTGTTATTCCAAAAATAATGCATTAGCTCTATCGGACTGACAACCCCTCTTATGTACACTTATTCTATACTGAACGTCTAAATAACACTGATACTCATTTTGTAGGCTCGTTGTTACTTTAATATTTTATCTATTTTATTTCATTCCTCGAACTCCAGTGGGAAAACTGTCAGATGCTATTCCTGGTCTTCATCTTCGGAGTCAATTTGAGGGACCCCATTGAGGCTGTTCCAATGGTAAGTTTGGCATGCTCTAGGACCTTTGAGGATTGTTATTTTTGCTGCTACACTTGAGCTGGCACAGTCTTTCTTGCATCATCCGAACATAATTTTCAGAACATCGTCAGGTGCTGCTGCTAACTCACTGTGCACTGGGACCAGCAGAAGAGCTATCGACTCAAGAAGTCGCAGTCGGTTGATATCCTTTTCACTGAAGACACCAAGATAAACGTCAAACAAGATGATTTTCTGTCGAACAATTTAAATAAAATGGTCTCATCAACATACTTAAGGTGCAGCTTGAGGACAATTGAATGTAGGACCCTTCGAGTAGAAAGGGATGTGGACGTTCAGAGAGTGGATACGGCATACGGCTGTGATAATGTCGGAAATGACACAGATACTTATTTTGCTGGCACGCTGTAATACTTTAATATTTTGTGTCGACCTTACAGTCCTCCTGATGGCTGCAGCTGACGTGCATAAGGACATCGGTTTCATAAAGCCTGGACGTGGGAAGACAAAGGATTTTTTATTCTCATCCCAAGAGTTACAGCAACTGGGTTTAGGACGTGATATTTTTGCAAACACAATAGCTGGATGCGACACTACATCCTTTACATTTCGAAAAAGCGGGATCGCATTTGTGAAGTTGTGTACGAAGTCGTCAGAAGTCCAGAAAGCAGCAGCGGTCTTTTCATACCCTTCCTTAACCCCATATCAGGTACAAAAGGCAGGCAATACCTGCATCTTGAGGTGTTATGGGGCTCCAACGAAAGAGGCCTTCCCCAATGTCACAGGTATAATTCACTCTTGAAATCCGCAGCCGCCATCAAGCCTGATATATCGTCTTCTTCCCACCGAGGAAGCAGTAAAACAGTATTTCTTCTGAATATTACACCAAGATGAGCTGTGGCTGGGAAATGACCTGCCTCCTCTTGTGTATGATTGGAAGATTGAGAATAACTGCCTGATGGTCAAAGTGCACAGTGAGTTAGCAGCAGCACCTGACAATATTATGAAAATAATTTTCTGCAGAAACATGAAAGTCTGTGCCAGCTCAAACTGGCAGCTGTAAAAAATCAAGTCTCAAAATTTTCCTCAGAATGCCAAAATTCCCAGAGGACTAGCCTCAAAAGGGTCTCTCAAGTTGACTCCGAAGATGAAGAAGAAGAACAGGGGGATCATCTGACCGTTTTCCCACTGGAGTTCGAGGAATGAAATAAAATAGATAAAATATTAAAGTAACAAACGAGCCTACAAAATGAGTATCAGTGTTATTTAGACGTTCAGTATAGAATAAGTGTACATAAGAGGGGTTGTCAGTCCGATAGAGCTAATGCATTATTTTTGGAATAACAACTTCCACAGATGTATTGCTTTGCCATGTTAGCCCTTTTTATCCAGGTACGGGAATCAACATAACATCGAAATGAAACAAATTTGAAACAAAAATATTATCTAGTTATTTAATTATATATTTTTGAAGTTTGAAAATTTCAAATATATACAGCAGATGGCGCCACTATTTTAAAACTTTATTAATTAATAATTAAATAACCGGATGTTATTTTCTTTTCAATTTTGTGTTAAATTGATGTTATGATGATTCTAATACCATGTGAAAATGGAATAACATGGCGAATAAATTATTTTCCAAAAATTGCGATTTCAAAACTTATGCATTAGCTCTATGGGACTTTCAGTACAATCTTCACTCAACACTGAAACCGCTTTAAAATTTGAAGGAAAATAGATAAAATTGTAAAATAAGATATATTATTGAAAAGAATTAAATTCTCTACCAATCTAGGGCCAAAATTTAGTGTTTTGGTGCATTATTGAAGAGTTATCCGGTCAAAAAAGAGGGAAAATGTGGGGGAGAAGTGTTTTCTCCAAAATTACTGACTTTCAAGAGCGGATATCTCGAAAACTATATAAGATATTAAAACACTTGAGGGGTTCAGCTTGTAGCAAATTTAATCAGCTTTCATTTTGTGTATTACAATTATATAGCTAGAACTCATAGTTTTCGAGATATAAGCGAAAAACCGAAAAATGGGACATTCAACCCCCCCTCCCCCCTTCAGCACAGGGTCTAGGGGCGGGGACTTTTGATATGTTTACCTCGTAACTAGTCTAAACAAAGTTATGAAGTCAAAAATTGTGTTCCAAAACTTTCCCTCTAGAACTCTTCGTTGCCTGGACTAATTGTATTTTTTTTTATACGGCTCTCGATAGGTTCTTATGTGTTTCTTTCTCACTGACTCACTTATAGTTAAACAATAACAAACACAGTTGATAGTTAGAAACAATTTTCTTCATCATGCTCACGAGTTCAACTAAAATTTCATAAGTGTCTGTTTGTTTAGAATCTTTATTATTTTATTAGCAAACGAAAATTCATAAGTTGTCTGCTAGTTTAAAATCTTTATTACTTTATTAGCAATATTTATAACCTTTTTCTGAGAAAAGTGCAAAGTTTTTATATAAAACCTTGTGCTTTGCTACAGTAGAGGAAAGGCAGTCGTTTCAAGTGCTTGCATTTCCCTAAATGTCAGTGCATTTGGTAGTTTGCATTTAAATCCGTTGATACGAAAATCTCAATTTTTTCAAAACTGTCACTTAGCAGTAGCACGCTCTTTCACTATAAGCTCTTCAATTATGACACATAATTTCGTCATCGCTCTTTCAATAATTTCAACATTTCCCTCTGGTTACCGATCATGAATCGGCAAGAAGTAGTACACTGCTCAAAACAATTAGGGGAGCACATGTTTTAAACCCTTTCGCTCCCAATAATTCGTTTGGTAATCATCAGCTTGTGATTTTTTTCTGACTAAGTTAAATTTGCCACTTATGTATCGTTAGATGGAGGAATAACGTATTTTGAAGAATTTAATATTTTTTTATATTAATAGAAATATGAAAAATATGGTAAAATAAATTTCACTTTAAAACAGTTTTAGAAAATAAATTGACCCTAAATTTTTCATTCTTGCATTTTTTAGATGTTTAAAAATATATTTAAACTATTTTTAACAAAAAAAATTTTGAAAAAATTATTGTTATAATTTATTAAAAAGTTATTATTCCATTTCCCCCCTTTAAATTTAAGTATTAAAAACTTAAGATTTATTTCTCCTGTTTTTTATTATTTCATTTCGAATGCATAGTGAACCTATTTAACAAATTTTAGATTTATAGGACAAAAATTAAAAAGTTGGGAGCGAAGTTGAAGTTGGAATTAAAAAGTGCTCCCCTAATTGTTTTGAGCAGTGTATATTAGAATTGCCGTTATTCACCTGGTCGTTGACATCAAAATCAAGACTTCAATGACGTTAAATTTGATAAAAATTGTTAATAAACATTTAACCATTTTTAACAAACATTTAATAAAATTGTTTTTCCATGCATAACTGTTTAAAACTAATCCATTTTAAAATCCTGAAAAAAATTTCATGCTCTTCATGATGGTTAATATCCAACAGAACAACTTAAAGCTATTAAACTGTGTATATATTTTCTCATTAAATGTTCGCGCCGTGCTGCAGGTGCTCCAAAAACGGCAATGGCATGTTTATGATTTTAATAAGTTTCAAGTCTAACGTCACTTTGAGTTGATCACGCAGTTTAGAAATTAGATAATTATTTATGAATAAAAAATAAAACCATGGGTTCATAACTAAATAAGAGAACTAACGTTATTTATGCATCAATAACTTGTTTATTATAATAAATCGATTCTTTCGATTGGGGCTTATCCGGAATTTAATCCCTGCAATTGGTATGATATAAGAGAGCCTAAATAAAAGAACGAACTTGTACTTCGTACTATAACTATTTATGGAGCCACTCTAGTATGATAGGAGGACCCCATATTAAACTTAAAGCGGAATTAATAATATGAAGTCGAAAGTTAAGTAAGTATACACCAGTGAAGGGGAAGAGAACATGGTGAATGAGCTTCATCGCTTCATGAAAAGGTTTAGCTCAACGGCACGTTAAGTTCGTGTATTTTTCTATACATTATAATGTTATGCTTTCTTATGCATAACGGTCACGATATTTATAACAATTAAAAAAAATATTCTATTAAAATAGTTGAATATTTTAGTATTGTATGAGGTTAAAATATGTTAGTGGAAATATTTAAATAGTGGGGATGGTTAGGTTAGGGCCATTTAGTCGATTGGAAGTATAGTTTATGTAAATAAGGGGTTAATTTTTCCATTAACATGACTGCAAAACTGCGAACTCTATGGAGGTACAAGTACAACTTCCGGTAGTTGAATTGTTGAAGACAGGCTTCCAACTTAAAACATTTTCCGTTATATTATGATATCAATAAAAGTAATGGAGAAAATGAAACATTCATATCTATGAAAATGAAATAAAAATTTGTATGTGTTAATTAGTCATTTGGCGACTTAAAAATACGCTGCTTCAACGAAAGAGTAATAAAAAAAAGGTTAAGTAGAATATTCCTTTCAAATATGAGGCCCATTCAATTCTTTGAAAAATCTTTTAAATTTCACTTGACATGGAACAAAAGAATTTAATTATACATAGGTTACAAGTATAATGTATTGTTAACCCCTTTTGACATACAGATTCAAGTTTCAAAGTAGGGCTGAGAGGAATCCCGTATACTACCACCACAGGCTTATTCAACCTCTCAAATCCCCCCCCCCCCAAAAAAAAAGCAGGTTTTGCACGTGAAATGTACAAATGCATTTTTTTTTTTTAAAGAGGGGATAACTGATTTTGTTATTTCTCTGTATGTAATCAAAATTATTCTTATTAATTTACAACTCAATGATCTGGCAAGCAACGGTAATTTTAATTTCCACACTACGTTTATAACGTAAAAAGTGGAAGGTTTTATAATCGTTCAGTCCGTCTGTCTTTCCGTCACCCACTTCCACAGAACGAACCGCATGTCACACAAACAAGTGGGATACGTCATTTTGAAGCAAAAAATCAGTTTAGGCTACATTCCAAATTTCATTAAAAAATTTTAATTAGAAGTTTATTTAAACTTTAAATAGCTAAAAATTTAATCTACATTGAAATAACATGCGAATTCCATTTTTATTCAATATTTTCACTGTTGTCATGACATCAAACGTACGAGAAACTTTATTTAAAATAAAAATAAAATTCTTGAAAAAAAAATTATTTTTGTGTAATAATTCAATTTGGATTGTTGTAATAGCACAATAAAGTTATTTTGATGGTTCGTTATATTTTTGGGAAAAAATATGCATAAAAAATTCGAAATTTGCATAAAAAATTCGAAATTTGCATAAAAAATATGCAAATTTTCGCTTTTATTTTTAAAGCAACAATTTTACTAATTTATTTTTCGAAATGTAAACTTGTGACTGCAAAAAGATATTTATTAAAAAATTTCATCACTATTCTTCTAAGTTCAAAAAAATTAGCAAACGATAAAGATTAATTATCAAATCTGCAAAAGAAGATTAAAGGAAATTATTAGTTTTTGCTTATAAAGTTTGAATTAAATTTTTGTGTGGAAGCGGTGTAAGTGACAGATTCTGTAACAAACCAACTTGTTTAGATTTTCGGAATTTATTTAAAAAAATTTTTTTTACTAATGTCGTATACGAGAGAGAGTGTGAAATGATAAAATTAACTTTATACTAGAGTTGGATTGGAAGATACTAAGAAGGATTTGAGACTCGAGTTCGGTTGTTTAATTAACTTCACACCAAAGCTACCCCGAGGGTTATTAGTGGAGGGCCTAATAATTTTAAAACGCTGTTTAATAAAAAAGGTTCAAGATTTCCCTTCAGGGTTTATAATTATGTTAAGGGGTCTAAGGAGTCTTAAAAATGTGCAAAGAAGGAACTACAAAGTATAGTTTGACCTGTCATGTAATTTTTTAACTACTCAATATACAAGTATAATTTTTTATATGTAATTCTACAAGATTTATTTATTATAAAACAAAATTTAAAATTTATGACACTTTAGCCAAAACTAAAATAAATGATATTAAGCATAAAGCTATTTGAACACATTGTGATTAGGCTTGCGCGGCAAATTTTGAGGTCAAAATTGAAAAAATGACCAAGAAAATGACTTTATATTGTACAAATATGTACAAACAAAGACTTATACCTAAATTCTCAGCTCAATTTTAATTAGAAATGATTTAAAAATAAATTTAAAATCAAAATTTAAAAATTTTTATTAATTTTTTTTAGAAAAAAGTTCTTAAAATAATTTTTAATTAAAATTGAGCTGAGAATTTAGGTATAAGTCCTAGTTTGTACATATTTGTACAGCTGTGGAAATAAAAAAGTACCCACTTGAGGTTATTTCATCCGTTAGTCACCCTATAGAATCGGACCTTTTTGAAATTGTGTACAATTAACATTCTGAGTTAATTGCACGATACAAAATTTGCATAAGGGGCCGTCTTCATATTAAAAATATTACGATCTTTGAAATTTCCAATAGCAACACCCAATTTTAATAACTTAGAAATGTTAAGCACTCTTGAAAACCCTTAAATCTAAGTTTTTGTTACATTTGGATGAATATTTGACGAGTTATTCAATCAAATCACTTGTGGACCTTTTGGGGACCAACTCTAAAATGACAAGCAAGCATGCATGCAAAGCCGTCTTTATTTATCAATTACACACGTAATCTTAAACACAGTCCCCTAAAGGGTAATTATAAAGTATTTTGTGATTTACTCAGCAAATTATGAATAAACATTTTTAAAAATTGGGATTTCGCTTAAACTTCCTGTCTTAAATTTATTTCTTTAAAAATATTAAGGGGTTTCTATTCATATTTTTTTAAAAAATCAATATAATAATTATTTAAAAATATAAAAATTGTTTTAAATACTCCAATATTGAATGCATTTTGTTTGGGTTATTATAATTTCTTTTCAGTAAAAAAATCGTTTCGTTATCTTAATTATTTATAGATCGGGATAGTTTTTTATGTGCAACTCATTTAACATTATGGGACCTAAACTTTGCACGTCTCTAACTCCTCTAATAATGCTTAAAAACTAACAAAATTTGGCATTTCGTATTAACATAGGTCAGATTTGAAATATGGATTCAAAAAGGGGTGTTGCTATTGGAAATTTTGAAGTTCGAAACATTTTTAATATGAAGATGGCCCCTTATGCAAATTTTGTGTCATGCAATTAACTCAGAATGTTAATTGCTTCCAGTGTCAAAAAGGTCCGATTCTTTAGGATGAATAACGGAGGAAATAACCTCAAGTGGGTACTTTTTTATTTCCACAGCTGTACAATATAAAGTCATTTTCTTGGTCATTGTTTCAATTTTGACCACAAAATTTGCCGCGCAAGCCTAATCACAATGTGTTAAAATAGCTTTATGTTTAATATCATTTATTTTAGTCTTGGCTAATAGTCCAGGCAACGAAGGCTGAAAAAAGGGTCTAGAGGGAAAGTTTTGGAACACAATTTTTGACTTCATAACTTTGTTTAGACTAGTTAGGAGGTAAACATATCAAAAGTCCCCGCCCCTAGCCCCTGTGCTGAAGGGGGAGGGGGGGTTGAATGTCCCATTTTTCGGTTTTTCGCTTATATCTCGAAAACTTTGAGTTCTAGCTATATAATTGTAATACACAAAATGAAAGCTGATTAAATTTGCTACAAGCTGCACCCCTCAAGTGTTTTAATATCTTGTATAGTTTTCGAGATATCCCCTCTTGAAAGTCAGTAATTTTGGAGAAAACACTTCTCCCCCCACATTTTCCCTCTTTTTTGACCGGATAACTCTTCAATAATGCACCGAAACACTAAATTTTGGCCCTAGATTGGTAGAGAATTTAATTCTTTTCAATAATATATCTTATTTTACAATTTTATCTATTTTCCTTCAAATTTTAAAGCGGTTTCAGTGTTGAGTGAAGATTGTACTGAAAGTCCCATAGAGCTAATGCATAAGTTTTGAAATCGCAACTTTTGGAAAACAATTTATTTGCCATGTTATTCCATTTTCACATGGTATTAGAATCATCATAACATCAATTTAACACAAAATTGAAAAGAAAATAACATCCGGTTATTTAATTATTAATTAATAAAGTTTTAAAATAGTGGCGCCATCTGCTGTATATATTTGAAATTTTAAAACTTCAAAAATATATAATTAAATAACTAGATAATATTTTTGTTTCAAAATTGTTTCATTTCGATGTTATGTTGATTCCCGTACCTGGATAAAAAGGGCTAACATGGCAAAGCAATACATCTGTGGAAGTTGTTATTCCAAAAATAATGCATTAGCTCTATCGGACTGACAACCCCTCTTATGTACACTTATTCTATACTGAACGTCTAAATAACACTGATACTCATTTTGTAGGCTCGTTGTTACTTTAATATTTTATCTATTTTATTTCATTCCTCGAACTCCAGTGGGAAAACTGTCAGATGCTATTCCTGGTCTTCATCTTCGGAGTCAATTTGAGGGACCCCATTGAGGCTGTTCCAATGGTAAGTTTGGCATGCTCTAGGACCTTTGAGGATTGTTATTTTTGCTGCTACACTTGAGCTGGCACAGTCTTTCTTGCATCATCCGAACATAATTTTCAGAACATCGTCAGGTGCTGCTGCTAACTCACTGTGCACTGGGACCAGCAGAAGAGCTATCGACTCAAGAAGTCGCAGTCGGTTGATATCCTTTTCACTGAAGACACCAAGATAAACGTCAAACAAGATGATTTTCTGTCGAACAATTTAAATAAAATGGTCTCATCAACATACTTAAGGTGCAGCTTGAGGACAATTGAATGTAGGACCCTTCGAGTAGAAAGGGATGTGGACGTTCAGAGAGTGGATACGGCATACGGCTGTGATAATGTCGGAAATGACACAGATACTTATTTTGCTGGCACGCTGTAATACTTTAATATTTTGTGTCGACCTTACAGTCCTCCTGATGGCTGCAGCTGACGTGCATAAGGACATCGGTTTCATAAAGCCTGGACGTGGGAAGACAAAGGATTTTTTATTCTCATCCCAAGAGTTACAGCAACTGGGTTTAGGACGTGATATTTTTGCAAACACAATAGCTGGATGCGACACTACATCCTTTACATTTCGAAAAAGCGGGATCGCATTTGTGAAGTTGTGTACGAAGTCGTCAGAAGTCCAGAAAGCAGCAGCGGTCTTTTCATACCCTTCCTTAACCCCATATCAGGTACAAAAGGCAGGCAATACCTGCATCTTGAGGTGTTATGGGGCTCCAACGAAAGAGGCCTTCCCCAATGTCACAGGTATAATTCACTCTTGAAATCCGCAGCCGCCATCAAGCCTGATATATCGTCTTCTTCCCACCGAGGAAGCAGTAAAAACAGTATTTCTTCTGAATATTACACCAAGATGAGCTGTGGCTGGGAAATGACCTGCCTCCTCTTGTGTATGATTGGAAGATTGAGAATAACTGCCTGATGGTCAAAGTGCACAGTGAGTTAGCAGCAGCACCTGACAATATTATGAAAATAATTTTCTGCAGAAACATGAAAGTCTGTGCCAGCTCAAACTGGCAGCTGTAAAAAATCAAGTCTCAAAATTTTCCTCAGAATGCCAAAATTCCCAGAGGACTAGCCTCAAAAGGGTCTCTCAAGTTGACTCCGAAGATGAAGAAGAAGAACAGGGGGATCATCTGACCGTTTTCCCACTGGAGTTCGAGGAATGAAATAAAATAGATAAAATATTAAAGTAACAAACGAGCCTACAAAATGAGTATCAGTGTTATTTAGACGTTCAGTATAGAATAAGTGTACATAAGAGGGGTTGTCAGTCCGATAGAGCTAATGCATTATTTTTGGAATAACAACTTCCACAGATGTATTGCTTTGCCATGTTAGCCCTTTTTATCCAGGTACGGGAATCAACATAACATCGAAATGAAACAAATTTGAAACAAAAATATTATCTAGTTATTTAATTATATATTTTTGAAGTTTGAAAATTTCAAATATATACAGCAGATGGCGCCACTATTTTAAAACTTTATTAATTAATAATTAAATAACCGGATGTTATTTTCTTTTCAATTTTGTGTTAAATTGATGTTATGATGATTCTAATACCATGTGAAAATGGAATAACATGGCGAATAAATTATTTTCCAAAAATTGCGATTTCAAAACTTATGCATTAGCTCTATGGGACTTTCAGTACAATCTTCACTCAACACTGAAACCGCTTTAAAATTTGAAGGAAAATAGATAAAATTGTAAAATAAGATATATTATTGAAAAGAATTAAATTCTCTACCAATCTAGGGCCAAAATTTAGTGTTTTGGTGCATTATTGAAGAGTTATCCGGTCAAAAAAGAGGGAAAATGTGGGGGGAGAAGTGTTTTCTCCAAAATTACTGACTTTCAAGAGCGGATATCTCGAAAACTATACAAGATATTAAAACACTTGAGGGGTTCAGCTTGTAGCAAATTTAATCAGCTTTCATTTTGTGTATTACAATTATATAGCTAGAACTCATAGTTTTCGAGATATAAGCGAAAAACCGAAAAATGGGACATTCAACCCCCCCTCCCCCCTTCAGCACAGGGTCTAGGGGCGGGGACTTTTGATATGTTTACCTCGTAACTAGTCTAAACAAAGTTATGAAGTCAAAAATTGTGTTCCAAAACTTTCCCTCTAGAACTCTTCGTTGCCTGGACTAATTGTATTTTTTTTTATACGGCTCTCGATAGGTTCTTATGTGTTTCTTTCTCACTGACTCACTTATAGTTAAACAATAACAAACACAGTTGATAGTTAGAAACAATTTTCTTCATCATGCTCACGAGTTCAACTAAAATTTCATAAGTGTCTGTTTGTTTAGAATCTTTATTATTTTATTAGCAAACGAAAATTCATAAGTTGTCTGCTAGTTTAAAATCTTTATTACTTTATTAGCAATATTTATAACCTTTTTCTGAGAAAAGTGCAAAGTTTTTATATAAAACCTTGTGCTTTGCTACAGTAGAGGAAAGGCAGTCGTTTCAAGTGCTTGCATTTCCCTAAATGTCAGTGCATTTGGTAGTTTGCATTTAAATCCGTTGATACGAAAATCTCAATTTTTTCAAAACTGTCACTTAGCAGTAGCACGCTCTTTCACTATAAGCTCTTCAATTATGACACATAATTTCGTCATCGCTCTTTCAATAATTTCAACATTTCCCTCTGGTTACCGATCATGAATCGGCAAGAAGTAGTACACTGCTCAAAACAATTAGGGGAGCACATGTTTTAAACCCTTTCGCTCCCAATAATTCGTTTGGTAATCATCAGCTTGTGATTTTTTTCTGACTAAGTTAAATTTGCCACTTATGTATCGTTAGATGGAGGAATAACGTATTTTGAAGAATTTAATATTTTTTTATATTAATAGAAATATGAAAAATATGGTAAAATAAATTTCACTTTAAAACAGTTTTAGAAAATAAATTGACCCTAAATTTTTCATTCTTGCATTTTTTAGATGTTTAAAAATATATTTAAACTATTTTTAACAAAAAAAATTTTGAAAAAATTATTGTTATAATTTATTAAAAAGTTATTATTCCATTTCCCCCCTTTAAATTTAAGTATTAAAAACTTAAGATTTATTTCTCCTGTTTTTTATTATTTCATTTCGAATGCATAGTGAACCTATTTAACAAATTTTAGATTTATAGGACAAAAATTAAAAAGTTGGGAGCGAAGTTGAAGTTGGAATTAAAAAGTGCTCCCCTAATTGTTTTGAGCAGTGTATATTAGAATTGCCGTTATTCACCTGGTCGTTGACATCAAAATCAAGACTTCAATGACGTTAAATTTGATAAAAATTGTTAATAAACATTTAACCATTTTTAACAAACATTTAATAAAATTGTTTTTCCATGCATAACTGTTTAAAACTAATCCATTTTAAAATCCTGAAAAAAATTTCATGCTCTTCATGATGGTTAATATCCAACAGAACAACTTAAAGCTATTAAACTGTGTATATATTTTCTCATTAAATGTTCGCGCCGTGCTGCAGGTGCTCCAAAAACGGCAATGGCATGTTTATGATTTTAATAAGTTTCAAGTCTAACGTCACTTTGAGTTGATCACGCAGTTTAGAAATTAGATAATTATTTATGAATAAAAAATAAAACCATGGGTTCATAACTAAATAAGAGAACTAACGTTATTTATGCATCAATAACTTGTTTATTATAATAAATCGATTCTTTCGATTGGGGCTTATCCGGAATTTAATCCCTGCAATTGGTATGATATAAGAGAGCCTAAATAAAAGAACGAACTTGTACTTCGTACTATAACTATTTATGGAGCCACTCTAGTATGATAGGAGGACCCCATATTAAACTTAAAGCGGAATTAATAATATGAAGTCGAAAGTTAAGTAAGTATACACCAGTGAAGGGGAAGAGAACATGGTGAATGAGCTTCATCGCTTCATGAAAAGGTTTAGCTCAACGGCACGTTAAGTTCGTGTATTTTTCTATACATTATAATGTTATGCTTTCTTATGCATAACGGTCACGATATTTATAACAATTAAAAAAAATATTCTATTAAAATAGTTGAATATTTTAGTATTGTATGAGGTTAAAATATGTTAGTGGAAATATTTAAATAGTGGGGATGGTTAGGTTAGGGCCATTTAGTCGATTGGAAGTATAGTTTATGTAAATAAGGGGTTAATTTTTCCATTAACATGACTGCAAAACTGCGAACTCTATGGAGGTACAAGTACAACTTCCGGTAGTTGAATTGTTGAAGACAGGCTTCCAACTTAAAACATTTTCCGTTATATTATGATATCAATAAAAGTAATGGAGAAAATGAAACATTCATATCTATGAAAATGAAATAAAAATTTGTATGTGTTAATTAGTCATTTGGCGACTTAAAAATACGCTGCTTCAACGAAAGAGTAATAAAAAAAAGGTTAAGTAGAATATTCCTTTCAAATATGAGGCCCATTCAATTCTTTGAAAAATCTTTTAAATTTCACTTGACATGGAACAAAAGAATTTAATTATACATAGGTTACAAGTATAATGTATTGTTAACCCCTTTTGACATACAGATTCAAGTTTCAAAGTAGGGCTGAGAGGAATCCCGTATACTACCACCACAGGCTTATTCAACCTCTCAAATCCCCCCCCCCCCCCCAAAAAAAAAAGCAGGTTTTGCACGTGAAATGTACAAATGCATTTTTTTTTTTTAAAGAGGGGATAACTGATTTTGTTATTTCTCTGTATGTAATCAAAATTATTCTTATTAATTTACAACTCAATGATCTGGCAAGCAACGGTAATTTTAATTTCCACACTACGTTTATAACGTAAAAAGTGGAAGGTTTTATAATCGTTCAGTCCGTCTGTCTTTCCGTCACCCACTTCCACAGAACGAACCGCATGTCACACAAACAAGTGGGATACGTCATTTTGAAGCAAAAAATCAGTTTAGGCTACATTCCAAATTTCATTAAAAAATTTTAATTAGAAGTTTATTTAAACTTTAAATAGCTAAAAATTTAATCTACATTGAAATAACATGCGAATTCCATTTTTATTCAATATTTTCACTGTTGTCATGACATCAAACGTACGAGAAACTTTATTTAAAATAAAAATAAAATTCTTGAAAAAAAAATTATTTTTGTGTAATAATTCAATTTGGATTGTTGTAATAGCACAATAAAGTTATTTTGATGGTTCGTTATATTTTTGGGAAAAAATATGCATAAAAAATTCGAAATTTGCATAAAAAATTCGAAATTTGCATAAAAAATATGCAAATTTTCGCTTTTATTTTTAAAGCAACAATTTTACTAATTTATTTTTCGAAATGTAAACTTGTGACTGCAAAAAGATATTTATTAAAAAATTTCATCACTATTCTTCTAAGTTCAAAAAAATTAGCAAACGATAAAGATTAATTATCAAATCTGCAAAAGAAGATTAAAGGAAATTATTAGTTTTTGCTTATAAAGTTTGAATTAAATTGTTGTGTGGAAGCGGTGTAAGTGACAGATTCTGTAACAAACCAACTTGTTTAGATTTTCGGAATTTATTTAAAAAAATTTTTTTTACTAATGTCGTATACGAGAGAGAGTGTGAAATGATAAAATTAACTTTATACTAGAGTTGGATTGGAAGATACTAAGAAGGATTTGAGACTCGAGTTCGGTTGTTTAATTAACTTCACACCAAAGCTACCCCGAGGGTTATTAGTGGAGGGCCTAATAATTTTAAAACGCTGTTTAATAAAAAAGGTTCAAGATTTCCCTTCAGGGTTTATAATTATGTTAAGGGGTCTAAGGAGTCTTAAAAATGTGCAAAGAAGGAACTACAAAGTATAGTTTGACCTGTCATGTAATTTTTTAACTACTCAATATACAAGTATAATTTTTTATATGTAATTCTACAAGATTTATTTATTATAAAACAAAATTTAAAATTTATGACACTTTAGCCAAAACTAAAATAAATGATATTAAGCATAAAGCTATTTGAACACATTGTGATTAGGCTTGCGCGGCAAATTTTGAGGTCAAAATTGAAAAAATGACCAAGAAAATGACTTTATATTGTACAAATATGTACAAACAAAGACTTATACCTAAATTCTCAGCTCAATTTTAATTAGAAATGATTTAAAAATAAATTTAAAATCAAAATTTAAAAATTTTTATTAATTTTTTTTAGAAAAAAGTTCTTAAAATAATTTTTAATTAAAATTGAGCTGAGAATTTAGGTATAAGTCCTAGTTTGTACATATTTGTACAGCTGTGGAAATAAAAAAGTACCCACTTGAGGTTATTTCATCCGTTAGTCACCCTATAGAATCGGACCTTTTTGAAATTGTGTACAATTAACATTCTGAGTTAATTGCACGATACAAAATTTGCATAAGGGGCCGTCTTCATATTAAAAATATTACGATCTTTGAAATTTCCAATAGCAACACCCAATTTTAATAACTTAGAAATGTTAAGCACTCTTGAAAACCCTTAAATCTAAGTTTTTGTTACATTTGGATGAATATTTGACGAGTTATTCAATCAAATCACTTGTGGACCTTTTGGGGACCAACTCTAAAATGACAAGCAAGCATGCATGCAAAGCCGTCTTTATTTATCAATTACACACGTAATCTTAAACACAGTCCCCTAAAGGGTAATTATAAAGTATTTTGTGATTTACTCAGCAAATTATGAATAAACATTTTTAAAAATTGGGATTTCGCTTAAACTTCCTGTCTTAAATTTATTTCTTTAAAAATATTAAGGGGTTTCTATTCATATTTTTTTAAAAAATCAATATAATAATTATTTAAAAATATAAAAATTGTTTTAAATACTCCAATATTGAATGCATTTTGTTTGGGTTATTATAATTTCTTTTCAGTAAAAAAATCGTTTCGTTATCTTAATTATTTATAGATCGGGATAGTTTTTTATGTGCAACTCATTTAACATTATGGGACCTAAACTTTGCACGTCTCTAACTCCTCTAATAATGCTTAAAAACTAACAAAATTTGGCATTTCGTATTAACATAGGTCAGATATTTGAAATATGGATTCAAAAAGGGGTGTTGCTATTGGAAATTTTGAAGTTCGAAACATTTTTAATATGAAGATGGCCCCTTATGCAAATTTTGTGTCATGCAATTAACTCAGAATGTTAATTGCTTCCAGTGTCAAAAAGGTCCGATTCTTTAGGATGAATAACGGAGGAAATAACCTCAAGTGGGTACTTTTTTATTTCCACAGCTGTACAATATAAAGTCATTTTCTTGGTCATTGTTTCAATTTTGACCACAAAATTTGCCGCGCAAGCCTAATCACAATGTGTTAAAATAGCTTTATGTTTAATATCATTTATTTTAGTCTTGGCTAATAGTCCAGGCAACGAAGGCTGAAAAAAGGGTCTAGAGGGAAAGTTTTGGAACACAATTTTTGACTTCATAACTTTGTTTAGACTAGTTAGGAGGTAAACATATCAAAAGTCCCCGCCCCTAGCCCCTGTGCTGAAGGGGGGAGGGGGGGTTGAATGTCCCATTTTTCGGTTTTTCGCTTATATCTCGAAAACTTTGAGTTCTAGCTATATAATTGTAATACACAAAATGAAAGCTGATTAAATTTGCTACAAGCTGCACCCCTCAAGTGTTTTAATATCTTGTATAGTTTTCGAGATATCCCCTCTTGAAAGTCAGTAATTTTGGAGAAAACACTTCTCCCCCCACATTTTCCCTCTTTTTTGACCGGATAACTCTTCAATAATGCACCGAAACACTAAATTTTGGCCCTAGATTGGTAGAGAATTTAATTCTTTTCAATAATATATCTTATTTTACAATTTTATCTATTTTCCTTCAAATTTTAAAGCGGTTTCAGTGTTGAGTGAAGATTGTACTGAAAGTCCCATAGAGCTAATGCATAAGTTTTGAAATCGCAACTTTTGGAAAACAATTTATTTGCCATGTTATTCCATTTTCACATGGTATTAGAATCATCATAACATCAATTTAACACAAAATTGAAAAGAAAATAACATCCGGTTATTTAATTATTAATTAATAAAGTTTTAAAATAGTGGCGCCATCTGCTGTATATATTTGAAATTTTAAAACTTCAAAAATATATAATTAAATAACTAGATAATATTTTTGTTTCAAAATTGTTTCATTTCGATGTTATGTTGATTCCCGTACCTGGATAAAAAGGGCTAACATGGCAAAGCAATACATCTGTGGAAGTTGTTATTCCAAAAATAATGCATTAGCTCTATCGGACTGACAACCCCTCTTATGTACACTTATTCTATACTGAACGTCTAAATAACACTGATACTCATTTTGTAGGCTCGTTGTTACTTTAATATTTTATCTATTTTATTTCATTCCTCGAACTCCAGTGGGAAAACTGTCAGATGCTATTCCTGGTCTTCATCTTCGGAGTCAATTTGAGGGACCCCATTGAGGCTGTTCCAATGGTAAGTTTGGCATGCTCTAGGACCTTTGAGGATTGTTATTTTTGCTGCTACACTTGAGCTGGCACAGTCTTTCTTGCATCATCCGAACATAATTTTCAGAACATCGTCAGGTGCTGCTGCTAACTCACTGTGCACTGGGACCAGCAGAAGAGCTATCGACTCAAGAAGTCGCAGTCGGTTGATATCCTTTTCACTGAAGACACCAAGATAAACGTCAAACAAGATGATTTTCTGTCGAACAATTTAAATAAAATGGTCTCATCAACATACTTAAGGTGCAGCTTGAGGACAATTGAATGTAGGACCCTTCGAGTAGAAAGGGATGTGGACGTTCAGAGAGTGGATACGGCATACGGCTGTGATAATGTCGGAAATGACACAGATACTTATTTTGCTGGCACGCTGTAATACTTTAATATTTTGTGTCGACCTTACAGTCCTCCTGATGGCTGCAGCTGACGTGCATAAGGACATCGGTTTCATAAAGCCTGGACGTGGGAAGACAAAGGATTTTTTATTCTCATCCCAAGAGTTACAGCAACTGGGTTTAGGACGTGATATTTTTGCAAACACAATAGCTGGATGCGACACTACATCCTTTACATTTCGAAAAAGCGGGATCGCATTTGTGAAGTTGTGTACGAAGTCGTCAGAAGTCCAGAAAGCAGCAGCGGTCTTTTCATACCCTTCCTTAACCCCATATCAGGTACAAAAGGCAGGCAATACCTGCATCTTGAGGTGTTATGGGGCTCCAACGAAAGAGGCCTTCCCCAATGTCACAGGTATAATTCACTCTTGAAATCCGCAGCCGCCATCAAGCCTGATATATCGTCTTCTTCCCACCGAGGAAGCAGTAAAACAGTATTTCTTCTGAATATTACACCAAGATGAGCTGTGGCTGGGAAATGACCTGCCTCCTCTTGTGTATGATTGGAAGATTGAGAATAACTGCCTGATGGTCAAAGTGCACAGTGAGTTAGCAGCAGCACCTGACAATATTATGAAAATAATTTTCTGCAGAAACATGAAAGTCTGTGCCAGCTCAAACTGGCAGCTGTAAAAAATCAAGTCTCAAAATTTTCCTCAGAATGCCAAAATTCCCAGAGGACTAGCCTCAAAAGGGTCTCTCAAGTTGACTCCGAAGATGAAGAAGAAGAACAGGGGGATCATCTGACCGTTTTCCCACTGGAGTTCGAGGAATGAAATAAAATAGATAAAATATTAAAGTAACAAACGAGCCTACAAAATGAGTATCAGTGTTATTTAGACGTTCAGTATAGAATAAGTGTACATAAGAGGGGTTGTCAGTCCGATAGAGCTAATGCATTATTTTTGGAATAACAACTTCCACAGATGTATTGCTTTGCCATGTTAGCCCTTTTTATCCAGGTACGGGAATCAACATAACATCGAAATGAAACAAATTTGAAACAAAAATATTATCTAGTTATTTAATTATATATTTTTGAAGTTTGAAAATTTCAAATATATACAGCAGATGGCGCCACTATTTTAAAACTTTATTAATTAATAATTAAATAACCGGATGTTATTTTCTTTTCAATTTTGTGTTAAATTGATGTTATGATGATTCTAATACCATGTGAAAATGGAATAACATGGCGAATAAATTATTTTCCAAAAATTGCGATTTCAAAACTTATGCATTAGCTCTATGGGACTTTCAGTACAATCTTCACTCAACACTGAAACCGCTTTAAAATTTGAAGGAAAATAGATAAAATTGTAAAATAAGATATATTATTGAAAAGAATTAAATTCTCTACCAATCTAGGGCCAAAATTTAGTGTTTTGGTGCATTATTGAAGAGTTATCCGGTCAAAAAAGAGGGAAAATGTGGGGGGAGAAGTGTTTTCTCCAAAATTACTGACTTTCAAGAGCGGATATCTCGAAAACTATATATAAGATATTAAAACACTTGAGGGGTTCAGCTTGTAGCAAATTTAATCAGCTTTCATTTTGTGTATTACAATTATATAGCTAGAACTCATAGTTTTCGAGATATAAGCGAAAAACCGAAAAATGGGACATTCAACCCCCCCTCCCCCCTTCAGCACAGGGGCTAGGGGCGGGGACTTTTGATATGTTTACCTCCTAACTAGTCTAAACAAAGTTATGAAGTCAAAAATTGTGTTCCAAAACTTTCCCTCTAGAACTCTTCGTTGCCTGGACTATAAAGTTTCATAAATTTTAAATTTTTTTAATAATAAATAAATCTTGTAGAATTACATATAAAAAAATTATACTTGCATATTGAGTAGTTAAAAAATTACATGACAGATCAAACTATACTTTGTAGTTCCTTCTTTGCACATTTTTAAGACTAAGGGGTCACAGGAGTCTTAAAAATGTGCAAAGAAAAAAACTACATAGCATAGTTTGATCTCTATTGTAATTTTTTAACTACTCAATAAATGAGTATACTTTTTTTATATGTAATTCTACAGGATTTATTTATTATAAAACAAGTTTTAAAATTTATGAAACTTTAGCCAAAACTAAAATAAATGATATTAAACATGAAGGTACTTGAACACACTGTGATTAGGCTTGCGCGGCAAATTGTGAGGTCAAAATTGAAAAAATGACCAAGAAAATGACTTTATATTGTACAAATATGTACAAACTAGGACTTATACCTAAATTCTCAGCTCAATTTTAATTAGAAATTATTTTAAGAACTTTTTTCTAAAAAAATTAATAAAAATTTAAAAATTTTGATTTTAAAATTTTTAAAAAATAATTTCTAATTAAAATTGAGCTGAGTATTTAGGTATAAGTCTTTGTTTGTACATATTTGTACAATATAAAGTCATTTTCTTGGTCATTTTTTCAATTTTGACCTCACAATTTGCCGCGCAAGCCTAATCACAGTGTGTTCAAGTACCTTCATGTTTAATATCATTTATTTTAGTTTTGGCTAAAGTTTCATAAATTTTAAAACTTGTTTTATAATAAATAAATCTTGTAGAATTAAATATAAAAAAATTATACTTATACATTGAGTAGATTAAAAATGACATGTAAGATCAAACTATGCTTTGTAGTATCTTCTTTGCACATTTTTAGGACTCCTGTGACCCCTTAAGTCGTACGTTTTCCGGTTATCGATTTCTAGCTACCATAGAGATTTAACGCAGCCAATTATGCCTCGTAATTTAGAACCCTGGTTAAGTGACAAGGTCGACACTTGAGAGCACCCAAAGCAAAGCTAGTAACCATCACGCGCGTGTTCGGGATTTTCGCGACTCCAAGATTTAACGAGCATGAATGTCGCAATGTACTCAAGACAAATACAGGCAAACCAACAGCACAATTATCCATATGCAGGGATTGGAGCCCGGTACCTTCTGACTGCCTATTGCCAGCTCCTTGACCATTGAGTCGGTCGGAGGTGAATGTTACATTTTTACACATCTAATATTAAAATACTTATTTACCCCTTCAGCTGCCCTAAGTCTTCCCGGCGGCGTCATGAAATATTCCATGTTGAGGTTAAGGTCCAGCTTGCTCGATGGAGGAGGCGGCTGTGCCTCCATCGCGACGACAGACATCGCGAAAGGCAAACTTCCTTCTTTCGACACTCTGGCAACGCCGAAAGCTAGCAGACGACTGAGTAGAAAAGAAGAAACAGAAGGAAAACCAACGTGGAAAAACGCGTCACGTGAGCGAACAACACCCGGAAGAAGTCCGATTCGGGGTGAAGTTCACGGAGCAGGACTTACCCCCTCGTGACCCACAAAAGGGCCCCCCGTAGGGGCTCTTGTCATGCCCCAAGGTCACGTGTTTGATTCCAATGCCAAGGAAGCTTGATTGTGGTTGCAGATTAGAAGTGGTAGAGATAAAGAGTGTTGATTGATTTGAAGCGAGGATTGCTGATGAGTTTGTTGTTAGTGGAGGCAGTGTTTATGTAGATTAGTGAGGATTGGTTTATATGGATCTAAAAGACGAATACTTTGGCTCTTAACCAATAATTTTTTTTTTGAGTTCATAGATTAGAATATAAATTCCATTTTATAAGAATATTTAGCAAGAAGCATTACAATATTAAAACTCAATTCAAATTCATTTCCTTGAAACATTATTTTAATTTAATTTTATTACCATTAAAATAATGTTAATAAAATTATATACCATTAAAATAATGGTAATAAAATTATATATATTTTAAATGAATATATATATTTTATCAAGAACAGATTTCTTTCCTGAGACTGAAATATATGTAGTTGTTTCAACAAGTTACTTTTTTTAAAGTTACGTTAATTAAAAAAAATTATATTTATAATGATATACATATTTTTTTCAGTTATTCTTGAACTTAGAATTTAAAAAAAAAAAAACATTCGGATCATAAAGACGAATTGATTTTTGCTGTCATCTAAGAAAATATCTTAAACACTTCACAAATTTTAGAGCATAAATCAAAGTGAATGGCCAAAGCATTGCTTTGACTATTTCTTAAAAATTCAAATAGTAAGTAACATGTTTGCAAAAGATTAAATAATTGAATGAATAGAACATAGAACAAAAAAATTAACAGAAGAAAAATTAATAATAAAACACTAAAATATAAAATAGCGTAGAACTTAACTATTTCTTGTCCAGTACTTATTGATTGACTGTTTAACACCTCTGGATAAAATGCATGTGTTCCTTCCTAGAATTTCCTGAAATTCTTTTTTAAAAAATTATTTTTGTATGCATTTTTAAAAATATTTGCTTGACCAACTTTAATTTTAAAAATTAGTAAGTAAGAAACACAAAGGGAAAAGATAAATTTATTAGACAACAGTATAAATCTCACTGAATAATGGTCTTCGTTATTTCTTTCTAAAATAAAAATAAGGTTTTTCAATATATATGTATATTTACAATCACAATTGTTCAATATGTTATCCAAGGAGATCTTCTAACTCATTTTTCGCTGTTCCATTTGCTGGCTGAACATATTGAGGAGGCGATGGAATGCTTGGAATGGAACTCTTATCAAAAGATCTCATACTAGGGTTGCTGCTCAACTGCGACAGAGTAGGTGTAGACCTCGGTCCAATATTCGGTAACAGACTGTCGAGAGATCTCAAGTCCAAAGAAGGAGCCGGGGTATTGGTTTGGAATGTTTGACGCTGGTTTGATACCGGTGGACTAGTTGGAAACATCGAGTTGGGTTGGGCCAAGGGCGATGAGAAACTTCCAACCAAAGAGTTGGGTTGCTGACTCCTGGTTGGGAAGTTGGACTGCTGGAAAGGCATGCTCTGGAAGTTGGGTTGCGGTGAGTTGGGCGATATTGATGAGTAGTTGCCGACTAGCGACTGTGGTTGGTTTTGTGGCGGGGAGGCAAAGTTGGGCATCCAGTTGTTTGGGATGAAGCCGGTATTGCAGGACAGGTTGAGGGATGAGAAGGGGGAATCGGTTGACTTGGTGGAGCCTAGGTTTTTCAGGTTGGACTCGATGAGTGAGGAGGTTTGGTCACGGGCTGGAAGGAGTGGTTCTCCTTTCCCACTGGAGGTCCACTTGCGCTGTGCTTCTTGGTTGAATGACATGGATTTCTTTTCTTCGATTGACATTGAAGAAGGCTAAAGTAGTAAGGAAAAAATATATACATGTCAAAATGCACAGATATGCAACAAATGTGATTACACAAAGCAACTATTTTTATGCTTGTTTTGTAACGGTTAGATAAGAATCAATATATAAATGTTGGTGGCTGGCAGGAACAAAGAGAACTTATGGATGATTTTGAAAGGATTATCAGTACAAAGAAAAACTTGCTAACAGGATTAATAAGATTGTCCACCTAGAATAACCAAGTAATAATGTATACCTCTTTTCATTTAAAGAATTTAAATTTCTATCTTGCAGATAATAAAAAAATATATTAAAAAATGTTTTTTTTTGTTAGGACAAAAATTGTTTAATAAAATAGTAATCTTATTAAATACACACACACCTTTGTAAAAGTTTTCTCATTTTGAACTGGAATGTTGTTAGTTGAATTAAAGCTTTTGGTATTTTTACTAGGATTATCATAGCTTGATAAACCTAAATTTTTGAACATGTCATCAACCTAGAATTTATTGAAATAGTTAATTTCAAATAATAATATATAAAATGCTGACTTTTACGCAGGGACAAAAATAATAAGCTTATTTGTAAAAAATCTACATACTTTATAAATTTATCATTTATCCCTGAACATTTTTCTCAACCTTAGGACTTAATTATTTTAGTGATTTACTACAAAACAAATTTGGTTGATCATTACAAACTTAACACAAAATCAAATATTTTGAACTGTATTTTAGTTTATAAAATAGTATATTGAATTCAGTTTTATTCTTATGCTTATTTTTAATAACAAGAGCAAATAAATAAAAATTACTACTTCTAAATAAATCTGTTGTTAATTAATTAGAAATAATACAGTAAAAAAAAACATTAAAAAATATAACATCATAAAAGAATGGCATCATAAGTAATGCAATTGTGTTTACCGGCGGCTTACTCCCATCTAACGAGAAATCCGCCACAAAATTTTGATTTCCAGATACCACTTGAGTCATTTCCAACGTAGAGCTGCAATTGGAAAACAGGTATAAATGCAAAACAATACACAATTTAAAATATTAATATAGATTAGATAATAAATGAGTATTATTTAATCTTCCAGTCCTAAAAAAATGAAATTTTTATGCTTTGTTTTACTAGCCTATTTAAACAATGGGAATAATTAATTATCAACCTAGTTAAATATGGTTAAAATCTAAAATAAAAGCTATTCCTTGTTAGTTTTTAATAACAATACTTGAAAAATGTAATTATGGGATTTCTTAGTAGGAAAACAACTTCACTTCATGAATAATTTTCTTAATGATTAAAAATTAAAACGAAAAATATACATAATGTGGTGATATGTATAAAAAGTATTATTTTACAAAACTAGTTAATTTACATATTCACCTGTGTTCTTGGCGTATTGAGTTAAGCTGTTCTAGCTTTGTTTTGTGTTCAGCTTCCACAAAGCTAACCATTTCTTTTACAACTGTCATGATGGAATTAAACTGTAAATGAATTTTTTAATGTTAGTTTATAGTGTAACACTATTAAATTTTAAATTTTCAACTATTTTTTTAAACTTGTTCTATTCAAGCTTAATAGTGCAGAACATTTATTCAAGTAAAAATGACATGAAAATATAGGGAAAACATAATATTTTACATACTCTTATAACATGCACATGGCTTCATTTAACTTAACATTCACATTTCGGCAACATTATAGACAAAAAAAACTCTTACAACATAATATTTACTTCTTTTTGGGGGCAGCCACTGAAAGCCAACTAAGTTGAATTCACTATGACATTTACTCAAGAGAAAAATATATACTGTCAAGCTTTTGAACTTATTAATGATCAATGACAATTAAGGAATATAATTAACCAACATACTTGGTTCAGTGTTAATCCATTTTCAATTGACAAAGGCATCAGGAAAGGAATAATTTTTGTGGCCATAATCTCTTTGGTGATGCCCAACTTCTTATGTGACATAGTGAGTTTCAGAATGCCTGCAATAAAATGCACACTTAAAAACACAATAAAATGGCAATTAAACAAAACAAAAAAAAAACATAATTAAGCACATAAAAATGACCAAAGAAATAAATTGCAAAAATTCTACTATGAATTTAACTATAATATAGGGCTTTTAATAAAGAGTTAATAATGCAGAAAGGACTTACTCTGTGTGTAGAGGAGAGGGGAAATGATAGCTTAATTTTTAAGTTTTCGTGGGATAGAAAATGGCAATAAAATACAAGAAACAAGGATATAACTATGATAATTTATATGTTTGTTAATAAATCACTTTAAAAACATTTTTGCTCTACTAAATTTGATAGTTAACACTGTATAGAAACATTAAGTTGAAATGTTACAAATTACTGGACTTCAAAACTTAACACTTAACTGATTTCACAAAAATATAATTACAGTAAAACTTCTAGGGAGCGACCACCCTCCGTTCTGAGGAAAATCAGTCGTTGGTGGAGGGTGGTCTCTTTGAAAAGTATCATCACTGACTTGCTTAAATGTTCAAATCAATTTTGTAAACAATGGTTTAAGATAAAAATTAAGAAAAGTATATAATTTTCATTTTATTTATTAAATTTAATATCATCTAAAAACAAGGTAATATTTTTTTACTGTACACATTTAAGTTACAATCCTTAAAATTAAAAAAAAATTTCTAGTAGTTAAATTTTTTTCGATTTCTCGGAAAGTACCTCATATTTCAATTTGTTTTTAAGTTCACATCCGGGAGAAAAGTGACCCCCGGATGTGAATTGAATCTAGACAAGTTTGATAAAAAATGAAAAAATATTTTTAACAAGTAAAGAGGGGAAACCGCATTATAGTACTGTGTTATATTTTGCTAAATAATGTATTTCCATGAGAGAATAATTGATACGATGAAAAATCTGTTAAAAATTAATCGAGATAAACAAAGCTTCCTTAATACAAAAATTATAAATTGCAGTGGTTAAATTGCCTGCACTTTTAGCACTGTAACCATATTGTAAAATATAAACAAAAATAACCACAAATTAGGTTTGCACCTAAAAAATATCAAAAGTAGGGTCTTGTCTGTTAGTCTGTTTCAAAAGAAATCTGTAAATATAGTTACCTAAAACCCCCATGAGAACAGCTGGTTCCTTGGAGGGTATTTGCGGAAGAAACGGGAGAATTTCATCCAACACTAGCCATTTATCTAGGTGTTCAAGAAGTTTTCCTATGCACACTAGGCAGTTAACACGGACCTACAATCCATTTAAATAAAAAGGTTTGTAAAGGATACTACATTTGAGTTACGAAAAGGTATAGTGCTAATAAAATTAGTGTCCATACATACTGAAAGATAGCTGGTGGTTATGCATAGCTTCTTTATTCGAGGCAGAAGAGCATTTTTCATGGCTGAATACTCAATCAGGCTAGCAAATTTTGGGATAATACTAAGACACAGTTCCTTAAAACGATAAAATAAAAGCATTTTTATGACAGCATACTTAAAATAACAGCTTCCTTAAAACAATGGATTTCCAGCAAAATGGAACTATAAAGCCAGTTTATTATAAATAAAACAATTAATGTATTTAAAAAAAGGATTTCTTTAAATAACATGCTAATAAATATGTATGAAAAAATAAAAAAAAAGTACAAAAGGTTAACGAATTTTGATAGAAGTACTATCAGCATTCATAATTGAATCAGTGAGTGCAGAAACCACTTCAGTCAAAAAAATCTGAAAACTCGTTTTCCATGAAAATAAGCGTAGATAGGCAAGATGCATGTTGGGTGCAAAAATTACGTTAGTCTGTGGAGTAGTTCCGTAAACACAGGACATTTGTTTCGAGTGTTGAGTGCAGAAATAATGGAGGAGTTATAACGTTTCTTCAACCTCCTGAAAAATTTGAAATTTGTGACTCACGTTGTATTTGCACTCACCGATTCAATTGTTTGATTTGATAAAAATATAAAATAAATGTAAGTTGACATTAGGCTAATTACGTTCAAATACTTAGTAAAGATTTTATTAAATGATTAGTGATCAATGTCATGTTGCATTTAAATAAGTTTTTAATATTTGATTTTTTCTTTGTTTGCAATACACATAAGAGAAGTATTTTTACTTGTATTTGTTGTGCATCACATTCCAATGCTCTGTATATCATAGGCAAAACATGAGTTGCAATAGCAGCTGGTGGGCATTTTGATAAAAGAAGCTCCATCTTTTGCATAAATATTAAAGTAACCTGAAATGCATACATAAAAATTATTATATTGATAAATAAATAATTATATGCTAACTCAAACAACTTTTTTCTTAGGTAACAGCAAATTCCATTACCTTTTTTTTATGAATTACTAATTTTGATTGAAAATAGAAATTTCAACAAAAAAAAAAAAAGAAAGCAACCTAGAAAATAGTTACCTGCACAGGCTCTTGTAGTCTAAATAATGGAATGATATCTGGTAGAATGTGTGCCTGAAATTCTTCTTTGGTGACTTCTTCTGCCACTAGCAGAACATTAGGAAGGACAAAAGGAACCATTTCAGGAGTAGGATATTCTTTTGCCAAGCATGGTACAACACGATATAAATTCACCCTCTGGAATAAAGTTATTCATATAATCAAAAAAGTTAAAAAAATATACCATAATATATATTTATATGTAATACAACATTTGTCAAACAATTATACTACATTAACTTTTTATTATATATATATATTTAATACAGTAAAACTTTGACAGCAAACAGCCAATTATTCAAGGCACCGATTCCCCCCCCTATACACTTAATGTTACCCCTCGAATGGGCCAGACTATACCAATGGTTATGACGGGGTTTAAGGTTTGATTTAGGGGCAACACATATGGGGCTGTTGCCAATTGCAAAGAGTTAAGAACCCCACAGAATTAGGGGGAATACCTCTCAATGTCATGCGGATAAACAATATCTATTGATTGGAATTGTTATAAAATATAATTAAAATAAATATTTAAAAAAATGATGAAGATGTTATACTCTTAATTTTTATGAAAAACCTTCGTTTATAAAATCAATTTAAACTCATTAAGCAGCTCAGTGATGATACTTCTCAAAGATACCACCCACCTTCAATGAACAATTTTACTGTAGTATTATTGTAGGGTAAGGTGGGGTAAGTGGGCCACCTTTTTGGCATAATTCGACTTTAAACCCTCATACCACTGGATATAATAGGTCTAACAACTTACTTTTTTTTTGCGGTCCATTCTTTCATATGTTATTACTGTACCCATGACAACCTTAACACAAATTGGCAAAAAATAAATTAAAAAAATGTGTTTTTCTTTTTGGTCATCCGAGTGGCCCACTTGCCCCGCAAGGTGGGGTAAGTGGGCCACCCCCTTAATATATTTTTACACATAACTGGTAGAGATATGGTGGGGCAAGTGGAGTAATCTACAAGATTTTTTGAGTGTTAGAAAAAAAAAGTAATGATGTATCTTTAATAGTTCCCCCATAGCAACTTTTTCTGGCATGCAAGCTTACTACAAGAAAAAATACGTTAATTTTCATCTTGTCAATTTTGCATATAGTGTAAAAAAAAATGTTAGGGCTACAGATTTTAACCTGGCCTATGTCAATGATTAGGACTATGAATAGTGAATATGACTAGCCTTATGAATCAGTGAATATGACTTTTTTTAAAGTATATTAAAGAGTTGGGGCAAGTGGGCCACCCCTGGCCCACTTACCCCGCCGTTGTGGTGGCCCACTTACCCCAAACGCGGGGCAACTGGGCCACCCCAATTTTCTTTTAACGTTATCAACATCACAAGTACATGACACTACAAAAAGATACTATGTTTTATAAACTTTCTAAATATATAACATTTTGTTTTGTATCATGAACCGTTTGGAAATAAATATGAAAATAGTATGATGGCTTGAATTACGAAAAGATGCAATTTAAAAAAAAATCACAAAAAGGATTGTACCTTGTTACATACTTAAATGAAAATGATGCCATAATGTTTCCTGCATCTATTGGGGTAAATACGTAAAAATATTGTAACAGATTTTTTTTACATCCATAATTCGGGAAATGCCAAGGGGGGTGGCCCACTTGCCCCAATGGCCCACTTACCCTATTAAACTTTTTTATAGATAAAAATTTTTTAAATTAAGAAACTTTTAAAACAAGATTCTGCACTCAAATGTTATAAAAATACAAATCATAAATCACTAAGCAATTCATTAAAATAAGAAATGCGAGATACCTTGGGCATTTTTGCAATAACTTGAGGTAAGCCTCTGTAGAACTGAGACTTTTGTAAGTTGTCCCATTGATACAGAGAATCGAGATACTGGAGTGTTTTAACGCCAACATCTTCAAACATTGAGAGCTAAAAAAATATATCAAGAAAACAACTATAAATTGAAAATTGCTTGAAACTAATAGGATTTAAAATTCTTCATTTAATATTAGAACATACTTTTGATGTTTGGAAAGCATCAGGTCGCAGTTCTGCTGTGCAATTTAGCAGCATTTTCACATGATCTCTACTTTCTGCAGGTAAGCCATTCAAGGTATTTGGCGAAATAATTTTTAGCTAAAATTAAAATGACATAATTCAAAAGTGGTAACTATTTTTTGTTTTAAGTAGCAACATATTTTAAACAAAATATACAACATGCGTAGTGCTTATTGTAATTAAAGAATATCTAAAAATTACAGAATATAGTACAGTGGAATCTTGTTAGCATGAATTCGCTAAACACGAAATTTCCCTTAAGATGAACAGGCAGCATTTCCTTAGCCTATAAAGCTTTGAGCTAATGCTAAAAAACCTCATAACGCAAAATTGCCTTTGGAAAAATCCTGCTTAACATGAAAAAAAATTCAGAATTTTACTTTTTTTCTTAGTAATTTGAAGAACAAATTCAACAAAACATTAAAAAAAAAAGGCAAATGAACATTATAAAAATAAATTGTCTTCTACTCTGAGAAAACCAAGAGATCTACCATTATTTGTCAGTTTAAATTCAATTGCTGTTAAAAAATTTCCAAATGTTTCTACAGAAGGCACTACTCCAAATGAGCTTGATTAATTGAATTATACTACTAATTGTACATGAATTAAAAATGTATTACATTATAAAATTATTAAAATAATTTTTAGATGTTATTTTTTAAGTATTCAAGGGTTTAATGCAAAAAAAAAATCTTGACTGTAATACTATTAATTTGAAACCAAAATGTAGTGAAAGCAACAATTACATTTAAAACAAGAAAATAATAACAAGAAGTTCTAAAAGAACTAAAATAGCCTACTTTCCTGTTACTTAAATACTTACTAAAATTCTTATCTTGAAAAAACTAGGTTCGTTACAGTAAGTGACATCAACAACCGTTTCTACATTAAATTTATATACATTAGAATAAATTTCACTAAACACAGCATTCCAGCTATAATTTCATTTTTTTAAAGCCAATTATTTTCATTAATTTTCTATTGCAAATGAAATAAACTTTACTTATCGTCTGCATGATTTAATTGCAGTTACAAATAAATATTTAATTATCCGTTGAACAAAAACCAAAAAACTACTCCAAAATACACTTAAAATAGGAAATGTAAATTAACAAGTAGGTTTGTAACAGAATCTGTCACTTACCCCGCTTCCATGCCACAGTTGTGTTTAACAGGTAAACAGGCGCCAAACACAGCATTAATTCAAACATTTACCCGTTAAATTCTGCTAGTTTCATTTCTTTTATTTAGAAAATTAAATAATTAATACTTAAATCGTTTGCAAAAACTTATATTTCAAAGAATAAATATGTAATATTCCTCGCTTTTAAATAGAATGAAAACATTTTATTTCAACATAAAAAGAATCTAGTGAAATATATTTGACGTCATTTTAAATTGATTGATGTCTCTAAAATAAATTTATTTTTATTTATTGTCTACAAGAATTAAAGTTTATCGAGCAATTGTTGCGATTGCAATGGTGATTTAATTCTAATTAAAATGACTGCCTATGTTTTTGAAATGAGCATTAAATTTGGAAGTTTTTTAAATAATTGAAGTACTTAGAATTCGAATTCTTTTCTGAAATTTTCAATGTATTCTCATTTGGATACGCTGAATTTTTTGACACATATCACTTGTCTGTAGCATTTGTACTTAAATTCAGCGATTTAAATGACTCGAAATTGAATTTCAATGCTAATTCAATGGGAAATTCGTCGACAAATAGTAGATTTATGACCGTCCTATCGTACAGACAGACGGACAAAAAGTATGAAAGTTGTGTCTCTTAGGTCATAGCTTTCTAACAAAAAAATAAAAAAGAATTTTTAAGATCGGATGGATAGAACCGATTTTGGAAGGGGGGTAAGGACAGACAGACGGACGGACATCAACCGCATGTCAATACCTACTTTTTTATTTTTTTTAATTCTTCGAATTAAAAAAAAAGAAAAGTATGCTAAAAATGTGATGGGATAAGTTGGCATGATATCTGGTAAGTAAAATTATTGGTCTATCTTGTCAGAACTGTTATAGATCAGATAACAGACTTATATTATAACTCAAAAACAATTTTTACTATGTTTTTTTTCTTTCAAAAACAGCATTTCTAAATTAATACATTCCACATTAACTTAATACATTCCACACTTATAATATTGTAGATTAGCTGATGGGGCTACTAATCCGCAGTCTACGTAACTCTGGATCAGAAGGTTAATTTAGCTTAAAGTGTTGAACCTTGAAATAAGGCTAGTTATGAACAGGAACAAATGTATAATTTATTAAAAGAAATAAATAAATAAAAGAAAAATCTAAACTGCGCTTAGGGCACAGTGCTAAGCTTAGACTTTGGTAAGAGCGAGACTGCCAGTACATAAGCAGTACACGCTTATATAGAGAGAATCAAAATAAATCGAATTTGCATATACAGAAGTTAGATATCATACAATAATACATATTGGTGGAAATAGTTCATTGTACTAGAACATCAAATTTGCTAGCACCACAATATCAAGAACAAGATCTCCTAAAATCCAAGTTGCTTTCCTACCTGATTATAATTCTGCT
The DNA here is from genome assembly GCA_023701765.1 of Hylyphantes graminicola. Classification (NCBI taxonomy): domain Eukaryota; kingdom Metazoa; phylum Arthropoda; class Arachnida; order Araneae; family Linyphiidae; genus Hylyphantes; species Hylyphantes graminicola. The sequence goes on from CM043113.1 coordinate 45,352,717, forward strand.
TGATTGAATTCATGCTGCACCCCAAGTTTCTCAATAGAGACTTTCCCTGGTTATGGACAGCATAAAAAAGGAGACCAAGTGAAAACATATCACTCGAGAAATTGCTGGAACTGCCCAACAGTCTTTCAGGAGCAATGTAGTCCAAATGGGGAACACAAGGGGGAGGGAGATCAATATTAATGTCACCAAAACTGTCATTCTAAAACCAAAGAAAATATAATATAAGAAATAAACTCCTCAAATGAAATAATTTTTGTCAAGTATAAAGTGATAATTATGCACTAGGGTCAAGTGGGGTAAGTGTGATAGGGTTTCCTCATTTTTCATTAAGAAAATTCGTTCTCTGCTTCAAGTAAATTCCAAATCCTAAAATTGGTAGTGAATTATTATAAGAAACATACATATGTAGAAAAAAAATTATATGTTTGAGTTCCAATTTTAAGTGTACAAAATTTACATTTCAAAATCCATTGCTGTTTCATCACACTTACCCCACATAGGAAAACCCACATAAAAAGAAGACAGTTGCACTTAAATTCAAAAGCTCAAAACTTTCTTTAAACAAAAAATAAGGTCAGTATTTCTTTTTAGTTTAATTATTAGTGGTCTAATGTTATATATTGCAAACATTACGATTTTTAGAATGATTTCCAAAGTTACAAGAGCTGTTTATCACACTTACCCCCAATCACACTTACCCCACTTGACCCTACATTAAATTTCTACTCAAAAAGTATTTTACTATAAGAGAAAAACCCACCATGACTTTTATGTAGAAACAGCAGAATAAAGCTTGGGCAAATTATTTAATGGGTTTGATTGATTGTATGTATTTAACATAAACAGTTAGTAATAGGAAAATGCTTCAACAACTCCTCTGCTACAAAAATACAACTTTTGAAAAAGATCTTTTTGTAAAATTATATTGATTAATATAGTTACAAGTGATTTCTTTACAAACTGTTTAAAACAGTTATTCAATATCTTAAATAAACAGATCACATTCTTAGCAACTACTTTCTAGTTTTCTCCCTTAAGTAACTGAATCAACGGTCCAAATTAAATTTTCCAAAGAAGTTATATTCAATCAAATGTATGATTATAATTAAAAAAAAACTTCAGCTTATAGAGCTATGTACTAACAGAACAAACCTGACAATCAGGACTACTTGCAAGTTGGAGACAAAAGTCAAACCCAGCTAACTTCCAGGCTCCATTTTGATTAACTAAAATAGACTCTGGATTTATGTTGCCATGGACCATTTTCACATCATTGTGTAAAAAGGCTAAGCCTTCTGTCAGCTGTAAAAAAAATAAAGCAGTTTATTTTTATGCTTTTATAAACGAAGTTTTTTTTAACGGTCTAAACATAAGAAAAGAAAAAAGAAACTTCTTTTCGAAAAGGAAACAAAACAAGTAGGTTTGTTACAGAATCTGTCACCTAAACCGCTTCCACACAGTACTTATGCTTACAGGAAACACTATTTATACACCTCAGAAAGAAATTCGCCTAACAGGAACTTCTAATTCAAAATTTTAAATGCCAAAATTAATTATTTTCATTAATATTTATTCGCAAATTAAAAATTACTCATTATCGTTTGCTAAATGTGTTTGAAATTCGTTGAATAATGATTCAATTTCTTTAATAACTATCTTTTGGTTGCCACAATTTAATTTGCAGTTCGAAAATATATAATTAGTAAAATTGATGCTTTAAAATTAAAAGCAAAACCTTGCATATTTTTATGCAAAATTAGAATTCTGTATACATTTCTTCATACATATATAACGAAACATCAAAAGAATTCTATTGCGATATTGCAACAATACAAACCAAATTATATCACATAAATAAATAATATTTCAAAGGTTTTATTTTTATTTTAAATAAAGTTTCTCGTACGTTTGGCGAAATGGCAACAGTGAAAATATTGAATGAAAATGGAATTTGCCTGTAATTTCAATGTAGATTAAATTTTTAGTTATTTAAATTTTAAATATACTTCTAATTCAAATTTTTAATGAAATTTGGGATGTAACCTAGCCTGATTTTTTGCTTTAAAATGATGTATCGCACTTGTAGGTGCAACATTTGATTCTTTCTGTGAAAGTGGGTGACAGACGGACTGAACGATTATAAAACCTTCCACTCTTTACGTTATAAACGTAGTGTGGAAGCTAAAAAGTCAGAACTTCTTTTATATGTTCATTATAAAAATTGTAAGGGGATACTTTTCTAATAAAAGTGAGGGGTTTTTAGATGCACATAAAAAATATCAACATTAACTTGCAAGCCTTATTAAATAAACATTTTTTTAATCTTTGAATTTAAAACTAATATAAATGTGAAGCTTGAAATGTACCAAACCTTTGTAGCATTTAAATTTATGGAATAAACTATAATATTGAAAAAAAAAACAATAACAATATCAATTTAAAAATCTAACTTACTTGAAGAAACCCATACTTTATTTCAATATCAAACAGTTCAAAGTTTTTAAGAGCTTTAGGAGGAGGCACAGGCATATTTTCAGTAAATCCCAAAATGTTTGCTAAGCTTGCAAAAACAGGTTCGGTTGCGAATGCCAGGCTTTCTCTAAAATGTCAAATATTGATTTTCATTTTATATACACCATATGTTAAGCATACAGGATACATATATGTTAAGCACATAGGAAATTTTAAAAAAACTATATTGGACTGATTAAATTAATAATACATAGGCAAATTAATTCTTTAAGTTGACTTTTGCAACATTTATATGTGGTGTCAGTTGAAGAGCATAGTGAAAGAACATGCTATGCGACAAAAAGATGAAAAAAAGCTTAGAAGTTTTAAGTTTGCATTTAGAGACCTTAAGGCTGTTCATCACCCCTATACCTGGTCCTCCTTCGACCGGGCTTGGTAATGGTAAGTCTAGGGGGAAAAATGTTTTTTATTCAAAAAAAAATCTACGAAATCAACCAATAAAGTTGTACTTTTAGAGAATATTTTTTTTAAAACGTTATTTACTTTTTTTAATAGAAAAAATTTTGATTAAAAAATAGTAAATAATTTTTTTAAAAAAATAACCTCTGAAGTCTAAAAAGCACAACTTTATTGGAGTTTTATGAATATAAAAAAACCGCATCAAAATATTCCTATAATTTCGTTGCTTTTTTTAAAATAAAAACCATTTTTTTCCCCATAGACTTACCATTAGCAAGCCCGGTCGAAGGAGGACAGGGTATGGGGGTGATGAGCAGCTTTAAAAACGATACTTTCAAACCACTAAATGGGAAAGAAAGATAAAAATGGAAGTCATCTAGATAATAAGATTTTATTGGAAATTATCCTCAAGAAAAAATAAACTGAAAATGTTTAAAAATCACATTTTGTGATTACTGTTTAAAAAAAATCAGCACCTTGATTCTTCTAATGAATGTTGAACTGTTAAAATGCTGGGGTGTCGAAGTCTGGTTAAATTTGCGATGCCCTTTTTGAAGACAGCTATAATTGTATCTTTTTCTTGCTTCGAATACTTGTCTAGCAATTTCTTTTCAAGGACAAACACAGCTCCTTCCTAAAAGCAAGAACAACATATTCATTTTTACAAATACTTGTGAACAGTGAACAATCATAATACATGAGAAAGAAACTCAAATCAGTAGTTTAACAGCCAATGCAGATGGGATGGTATAGCTCACATTTCTTATACTGTTGGCTCTAAATTAAATTACGGGGCCTTACGGAGGAATATTTCAAGATATTGTGGGGCTGGGGAGCCCAGTCGGTTAAGCACTCGCTTAGCATGCGGAAGGTCCCAGGTTCGGGTCCGGGCATCGCCAAATTTGCTGCCGACCTATAAACGGCCCGTGCAGCCAAAAATGTCCGACGAATAATACCCCGTGTAAGGGAGTGCACGTTAAATATCCTTCAAAGTCCTAACGCTGCGTACGATGTCGCCCTTAACGGTTGCGTTGGGTGCCTATTCAGGTGTTGGCTCGTCACCTGACTGTGGTTCTAAAATACGACGCCCGTCGCCAATAGCCCTCGTGTAGCTCTAGTGCGACGATAATTCAAGCCAAACCAAACCAAGATATTGTATTCCTGAATTGAGCAAATAACCATTCATCTCACTTTTAGCATGTTCTTAATGTACTTAAAAAAAGCTGTTGTAAACAAAATGTTACTTTCTTAAAATAAAGAAAATAGGGGGTAGTTCCTAGCATTGGAATATTTTATCAGAGATGTAGCACTCATACATACAAACAATGTTTTGTCCTGGTGAATAATATACAACATTCTTATGCTAAAAACAGTTGAATTTTTATGAGTCACAACATGCTAAATTCATGCATGCAGTACACACTATTATTAAAGAGGAGGTTCTACTGTTACAGTAAATTATTACAATTACTTCAAATACATTATAGTTGAAAAAAAACCTATTATGCTCAAAACTAATTACTAATTATCTCAAATAAAATGTTTTCTTTTCTAAAAAAATTTTGATTTTGAAGGGGGGGGGGGGGGGGGATAAAGATGTACATGACATGAAAGAGAAATCCGAAAAATTATTTTACTTAACTTTAAACTTTTAGATTAAATATTTTACAGAAAACATAACTCATTAAACACAACAGTTATCACATAAAGCAGGAAAACTATGCATGTTGATGTTCAATCAATACAACTTAAATAAATCTTTAAAGCATTACTTCTTTAGTGCTTTTCTTGATGCCTTTATAAACTTTCCATAGCAATCCTGGCCCAGCACTAGCTATGTGTTCTACAACTTCATACTCCCTGGTGACCGGATTTCCTGGTAATACTGTACTAAAATTTGATACAGTACTCTTTATTCGATTTAGCATATCCATGTTTGTAGAGAGTTCTAGGTTGGTTAAAAAAATCGATATTAATTTTTCATCAAAGAATGTCAAGCAAAGAAATAAAATATGTTTATGCACTAATGGTCAGAGTTTGGAAGTATCTCTTTATTCTACAATTCAAAGTTTCAGTCTTTTTTCTTTAAAAACTAAACGTGGATATTTGAAAAATAACTATGAATAATTTTTTGACGGCAAAATCATATATACCAAGGAAATAATTTAATAACTTCCTATTGGACACATTATATCATGAGCGTTTTTGTTAATGTGTTTCAATAATTTATCTTTTTGTCAATTGAATAAGGCTGACTAATTTTCTTATGCAAGAAAAATTCAAGAAGTGAAATGTTTAGTAAAAAAAAGCAGTATTTAAAACAAGAGAGTTGAATGAACTTTAGGCTTTCTTTTAACACCTTAAAAAATTATCTTAGAATTATTTTTTATTAAATGATTTCCTGTGTTTCAGCATAAGAGATAAAATAAGATTCTAGTCACTTGACTTAGGTATTAACTTCAAAGAAATAAAAAGAAAAACTCTACAAAATGGAAAAGTACTTTTAGAAGTAATTGAATCTATTCTTTGGAATGGAACAAAAGAATTTACAAACAGTGGGGAAAAACAACTCTTAATGTTTGACAGCTAACAGCTGTTACAGCTCACTGTTGTTTTGCTTGCTAAGTATTTCCAAATAAATTGCATACATTTGAATACAAACTAAATTAAAAGTTAATTGCAATTATATGTGTAGCAACTTAATATTCGGTAATAAGTAAATTGGCTAAAGTGTAAACTTGTTTTCACTGCATGAGAATTAAATTATAATTTTTAACTAAAAATTTATAATTTTATATTTATAATGTTTATTGTATTTTTTTAACTTTAAATTTATAATTTCTTATATTATTTAAAATTATATTTCTGTAGTAGATGGTTATAAATTCTTCTCCATGCTTACAAATTAAAAAAATTATTAAATTTACAATGTTTTAAACATTATGTGCATTGATGGAAAACCAGACGGTAAGGTGATGAGTATATACTTTTGTGTCTTTCATAGGGTTAAGACATAAATATTAGAAAATGATAGGTATTAGATAATTTGTCAAGAATACTTGTTAAATTAACCTAGAAACAATTTGAATTGCAGAAAAATATTATTCATTATTTTTTCTCACAGAAAATAGTGAAAATGAGGAAGAGAAAACTCTAAAGGTTGCGGCTGAATCATAAACAAACCAATCAGGTTACAAAGTGGGCAAAAAACAGCATGGGGTGAAATCTATTAAGATGGGTGTAACATCATGTGAAAGTATCCCATTGCGTTAACAACAATCACAATTTTATTAAATAATAAAACTTTGGATATTTCCTACAGCTTGTATAATTTTATTTTAACTAATGTAGCGCTTTTCAAATAAATTTTATCTACCATTTAAATATGTAAAGAAATCTGTTTGCATAAAATGCTGTAGAAAGCTAGACAGAAAAAGACTAGAAAGCATAAGATGCTGTTTAAAATACTTTTATAAATTATTGTAACCTGTAAAAGAAAGAGTATATACCATCCAAGGTAATGACAAATTCTTTCTTTGTGAGAAAAACAAAAAATACATATGGAATATAATGGAAAAACTAAGATTTCTTTGAAACTGTTAAACATTAAGGTGCGTGATGGTTGTACACTTTTTATACAAACATTACCTAATCACACAATTCAAGCTAATTCCAGCCCCCTAATGTTGGATATTAAATAAATAATAATAAATTGTAGTTTGCCATGACAAGTAACAAATCTGGAGCGCAAATATCCTAAATACATTGATAAATAAAGCAAGTGAAGAAAGACATAAGTATACAGATTACGGTTTATCCAAAACCTTTAAAATACCTTAAGAACTCCTAAGCTATTCAAAAGAATTAAGGTTACTTACTTCTCGGATCAGAATTAATGTAAATATTTTCTTTAACGGAGTAACGTTCATAACAGGTGTTTTACATTGCAAATGTTGATGTATTTTAAACGACACAGAAATCAAATGTCGAAATAAAAAAATTATTAAACTCAAATTCTGATTTTAGAAAATTTTACTATTAAACTTAGACGTTTTCATTTTTCGTATGCAGTCGGAAGATTTTCAGCAGACCGAAACAGAACGAAAAAAGAAGACACACCACGAAGGGGAAGAGTTGAGCTGAGGAAGCAGCATGTAAGCAACTTTTGAAAGAAAAAAAGTTATTACAAAATTGAATTCTTGATAGCTTGTTTATAAATATAAATTTATACATCTAACTAATTTAAATTATAAAATAATTTTTTTATAAAAAAAATATTAATCATTTTTTTGCAGCTGTTGTTAGTTTTAAGTTTAACTGAACCGCCTACTGATTTGTTTGCATTGGGATTTCGGAAGGGATAGGGATAGTCGGTTTTGAAAAGAAAATGGTTTTGTTTTAACCGGTACTTTTATTTCCGGTTTGTTTTCGCTCATTGCTAAAAACTGGCACTTAACAAATCCGGTTCCAGGTTATTGGAATTGGATTTTTTTAAAGCACGTTTTAATCGTCATTCGTCAGCAAGCATATATCAGTTTCCGGAATGAAATAAATAAAACTCAAATAGAATACTGGAATTAAAAGGCTGCCCCACAGAACTAGTAAAGACACATTTTAAGAAAAACTTTATAATAATAGTATTAGTATATTATATGAAATTAAAAATCGGTTTCGGTTCTCAAATAATAAACCGGTTGTTTGGTTGTAACCGATTCTGATTTCAAAAACCGGATTCTTACTTTCAGTTTAATCGTTTCCGTTTCTCCATCCCTCTTTCGGAATATAGCTTCCTTTCTTTGAATTTGTGTTGTGGTTTTTTTTAAGGATTTTTTGGATCACTGTATGTTCACTGATGCTGATCTTCTAGACGATGCAATATGCATAATTTCATTATGAAAATGATACTTTTTAAAAAACAGATTTCCATTTTATAATTTTTATTGATTTCATTTATTTAATTTCGAAATTATAATGGCTCGAGGTAAATTTAGCATGTCCTCTTTGTGTTTAAAATAGTGAGACGCAAACTGTATAAGGGATATTTCACTAAAATGAACAAAATTTTATCTTACCTAGTAGGTATTTAAATTACTTGTAGGTATATATTGCCTATAGGTAGTTAAAAGCCTAGATCTTCATCAAAATAAATGTAAAAGTGTCTAGTTGGTCTACTTTTATTATAGTCTACTATAAAAAAAACAGATTTTCATTGTTTTTGTGTGTGTGCATTTTTATAATTTAATTTATATATCTTTAAATATATTTAATAGGATCAGCGAATAACATAACTGGAAACAGAACTAAGAGAAATACACCAACCCAAGAAATTGAGGAGCAAACCAATACTAAAGAAACAAAACCTGCTAGCAGACGTAAAACTGCAGCCACTTCAGCATCTAAAAGCACCACCAAAACGAGTAAAAAAGACAACACCTTGAATGTAGAGGAATCTGTTGAAACAAGCTCTTTAGAAAATAAGATGGAAGCGTCAAAGAAAAGCCAGCCATCGAAATCTGTTGGTAGGAAAAGAAAAGTTGACAGTCTTGAAGAGCCATCCAAAGAACCTGAACCTAGTGATGCTTTAGAAAAGAGATCTGTTAGAGGACAAGTTAAGAAAATAAAGGCTGACGAAATGGAGGAAACCAGTCAAAATGCAGAAGTAAGTTCTGCTGAAGATATTGACATGTCTGCAATTCATGATGAAAGTAGTCAAAGCTCAAATAAAAGTGACACATTGAGAAGAACAAGAAGTGCCAAAAGAAATGATGATAAAGATCAAAAAGACACTAAAAATTTTAAAACTAAAGGAAAAGATATTCAATTTGAGATTAAAACTAGCATTGTTGATGAGGACTCGAACAAACCTGCCAAAAGTGGTCCAGCCAAGAAAACTAGAAAGGCACAACAAATTAGTGAAAACATTACTGTAGAAGAAAAGGAGTCCATTCTTGATGAAGTAAATCAAATTGTAAATGCTGACAAACTCCCAGTAAGAGAGGAAGTAGTTGACAGAAACAATCAAGATTTGGTGAAGCCTGTCAAACAGCGGAACACTAGAAGAGGTAAAAAGGTTGAAGAAACCAATGTCGAAGTGGGCAATGAAGAAGTGAAAGATATTGAATTAGATAATTTGGTTGTTCAAGATGAAACTGATACAGCAGCAGCAGTCAAGATTGTAACAAGGAAAACTAGGAATGCCAAAAAAATTGAACAAGATACAGAAGATACCAGTCAAGATTCTGTAAATATTACCAAAGGTGAATCAAGCAGGAAAACTCGACGGACAAAGAAAACAGAAGGAAACATAGAAGATGCTGATTCTAGTTTGACAGAGGCAGACAGCGAGCATGTTTCAGAAACCAATGTTAGAACGCCTGATATTCTTGATGAAAACAGTTTAGATTCAATAAAGTCTAATCAGAGTGGTCTAACTAGAAGTGGTACACTAAGAAGAACCAGAAATTCTGAAAGAGTTATAGATAAACAGAATGCCCAGATAGAAAAGGCAGAATTATGCTCTTCTGAGGATATGGAATCTTCCTCGGATACAAAGTTCCTCCTAAAAGATGGAAATCTTACCGAGAGTATATCAGTAGAGGAAATAGCTGAAAAAGACAGCTTTAAAGATTTGGAGCAGGATAAAAAAGAAATTGAAAATGCCAAAGATTTTACAGATAATATACCTGAGAATAAAATTGATGACCGAGAAGAATCGCAGAATTTAAAAGAAAATTTAATTGATTCGTCAAAGTCAAAATTATTGCCAGAAGAAAACGATTTAGTTGAAGATTTTAAAATAGAAAGTGTAAGCCACGATAATGAATTTTCAGAAAGTGTAGATGTTCTTAGTCACCAAGAAAATATTCTAAATCCTTCGACTGATGTAAGTGCAAAAAGTCCAACACATAAAGTTCCAGAAATTGACATTTCTTTCAACGAGTCTAGTATTCCAATTGTTGAACATGATGGTCATCAAAAATCAAGAATAAAAATTAGCGATGAGCGTGATATTAATGCTGAGAAGATTGTTTCTGGTAATGAAACTGATCTATCTTCTAATCAAGCTGGTTTAAATAATAGTGATACTAATCAGAATGAAACAGAAACAATGTCCATTGAAGAATCGATAGTTGATAGCTCTGAAAATATTGATCACAAATATTCAGCTACAGCTGAAAAAAGTGAAAAAGCCAATATTGATATAGATGTATGTTCTGATAAAACAGAAGAAGCTTCAGTTGCAAACTTTGATCTAGAATCCTCAACAACTGATAGTGATACTGGAAACTTAGTTATAGAAGAAAATTTTCAAAACAATGTCATTGAAGCCAATAGTTCAGAATTGTCTTCAATTGTTAGTAGACAAAATGTTGAAGGTAATGACACTGTTGATAAGAATAAATTAAATGAAAATATCGAAGATAGGAGTAGTGTAAAGAGTTTCATATCTGTTTCTGAACCATCTTTAGAAAAAAATACTTGTGTCAAAGACAATGGATCAAAATTTCTTGATTCAAGTTCTGTAGAAGATGCTGTTTTAACGTCTTCAAGCGATGAAATACCCACTGTTACTGATTGTGAGACCAAAGACAAAATTGATGACCTTGCTAGTACAAGCGAGTCAGAAAAACTGAAAGAACTCCAAAGTGGCTTAACTAGTGAAGAAACAGATGACAATGTTGCAACAAATTCATCAGAAATAAGTGAAACTGTAATTGATGAGCCTAAACAAGAACTATTCACAGCTTGTAGAAATTCCAGTGAAAATGACTCATGCCCAATTGAAACTGAAACACCAAATCTTGAAGGTGGAAATTCTTCTCTAAATCAATTTGAAATTGATTCTAATCATGAAGAGAAAAACATTGATAGTGTTGATACACCGAAAAATAAGAAGAGGAAAAGATCTAGCAAGAAAGAAGAAAGCCCAGACATTGAAATAAGTAAAGGTGGCAAGAGGATAATCACTACATATGAAATATCCTCTAATGTTGGCGATAGTGCTAAAAGGAGTCTTGCCAATGACGGCGATGGACAATCGGAAGGTTCTATTGGAATCAAGATTAAAAGGACACGAATTGAGGAAGTTGAATCTGGTCCCAATTTACCTCCTGCTGCTTCTGTTTCCGGTGAGGCTGACGTCCATCAATTGTTTGGAAATTTGCAATCTGAACCTGGACCAAGTGGTACCCATCAGTCTGCAAGAAAGTCTTTACGCAAAAGGAAGCAACAGGTAATTCATTGGTAGTGTCACAACTGTATGAGCAGAGAATCAAAACACGAATGAATTTTTTTTGACATTTTGCATTAAAAAAATCTGTTAGGAAAACTAAGATTGCATGTCACCATTTTCATTCTTCCCAGTATTGCTCCTTAACCTCTACAAGATATGGTTTTAATTTTTTTAAAAAATAATTGTAGCATTTCATGAACACAAAGAAATTTAAATTTTCTGCTAAATTTAACTTGAAAAATTATGTTCAGTGAAGGTTTTGCTTTAGCTGCTGTCATATTAATTTAGCACCTAGCACATTAGTTTCACCTCCTAATGACAATTGGTTTTAGAATAACCAGATCATGTATAATTTGTGGTCAATTTAGCTTTTACTTTCTTTAAAAAGAATGATTTCAAGGATCTTAGCTTCTGTCTTGAAATTTACAAAGCGGGAAGTGAATTCTGTTATAGTTTCTAAACCAATATTTTCAGTAAAAAAATATTTTTCTTTGATAACCTTGTTTTATACTATTTTTAATTAGGATTCTGATCAAGATACAAGAGAAAACCCTGCAGCTACAAAGAAAACCCAATGCAGCTCCAATTCGAATGTATTTGGAAAAATTTGTTCCTTTTCTTCTTGAAGGACTGCTAAAAATAACCTACGTTAGGTAAGTGCAACATACATAAACATAATTGAATTATATAAAAAAAAAATCTTTAATTCAAATAACCTTTTGATGTAAAAAAATATTTGTAATTTTATTTTTATAAAATGAATTTTACAAATATATAAATAATTCTGTTTGTTGCTGATATTATGTTTAATCAAATCATTTTGTGTTGGTCGAATCCTGTAGAGATTATTTTGGTATCAAAGTTATAAACAGCTCTTTTAATTGTCAAATTTCATAATCCGTGCTGAGATCTAGTGTCAAAAAAGATCATTGTCTGCTAACAAATACTCAATACATGGTGTTTTGAGCTTTATTTCTTCAAAATGCATGTTAGAGCATTACACTCTGATCATTGTAATCAAACAATCGAAGCAGTGGCACAGCAAGTAATTGGAAAACAAACTGAAAAACAATGAAGGAGCAGATACAGATAAGCCATACTGTAGTGTGGCAGGGACTACTAGTCGCTTGTAGTATGAAGGTTAAGGTACATTACACAACCAAATAAAATTTATGATGATTCTTGTGAAAATGGTTTGATTACAGAATCAGGGAACTATAGGATTTAATATGATTCATAGAAACACAGAAAGACATAAATAGAGGGAATCCCATTAATTATGAAAATTAAAAATATTTTTCATTGTTTGAAGCAAATATGCATCCTTTAAGTCAATAATTTTTTATTTTATTACTTTTCTCAAGCAAGAATAAGTAAAATTTTGTTACATTATATATAGTTCTAATGTAGAACTGCTGAATACAGCTCTAAATAGGTTTATTTCTTCTTTTTTTATAGACCTGCTGATCCTATTCAATACCTAGCTGATTGGATGAAGGATAACAAAGAAGCTGCTTACACCAGCATACTTAAGAGAGAACAAGCTTCAGAGGAGTAAACCCTAACTACGAAGCTCTTACCAGTTGAAGTTATTTATTCAGTAGGAATGCTGCTTTATAATCTTTAGTGTGGAATCTATTCTTCATCATCTACATGGATAAATCTGTAACTTCTATGTGAAATTGCCTATTTTGATGTTTCAAGACAGTAAAAAAAAATAAGTTCCTAATACACTTTGATCGAAACTCGCTGAATTTAAAAATTCACTGGTAAATGTGTGATTTGCGATTAATGCTTCATTATCATAACACTAAAAATAATTTTAATTAAATAGTGCAAAATATGAAAATTGCATCGTTTTAAAATTATTTTATATGAACTATTAGGGGGTGTGCTCTACTGCTGATTATAATAGTAGTTATTTATGTATTTTGTTTTTTTCCCATATGTAAACTATATATGTAATTATATTTTAACTTCTATTTATATTTAAAACTACTATCCAATTCAAATTTGTGGCAAAATTTTTAAAAAAAGAGGAAAATTGCTATTTTAGTATAAGTGGTTTTAAAGGTTGTATATTTAAGATTCATTCCATAGTTATTTTCATGACTTTGGAAGTCTTGTAAAGAAACTGTGGTGTATTTAACATGAATGTTGTGGACGAAATTAAGACATCTTATATACTATAAAATGAGTCTGAGTAAGAATGCTCAATAGTATTTCAGATATTTGCTACATTCGAAAATTTTCACACAAATTTTTATTCTTTTTATTGATAATACATCTTTTGATCTACATCTTTTTAAAAAATGCATATTTTTTTAAAAATGCAATTTTAAAAAAAGTATTTTGGGCTTTAAATGGGACTCTGACATATCCAACTTACTACTTAGGATGTCTACTTATTATTCATTAGAATCGTCATAATGTAAAACATTATTGATTGATATTCATTGGCATTATTCATAGCAAGCCAATTAAAGGGTGATACTCATAATAAATTTTTTTGCATTTTCATGCTTTACTGATTGGAGGTATTTTTTTGAAAATCATTTTCAGTATTATGTTATGTTATTTTTTTCTTGTATGGAGATTTATAAGTGTCTAAATTTTTTTTACCTTAAAGAGGTATCATACTCTTTTTGTTTTTCTGTCGAACTAATTTCAATTAAAGTACCTTTTTAACCATTTAAATATGTGTTAAGTTTTTAGATATAATCTCTTCTTAAATCAAAGTGACATTGACTTTTTCTCTTATTTTTTTTAGTTTTTTGTGTGAGCATTGTGCATAGTGAATATGCACATTATAATTTATGGTGAAACCTTCTTTGAGGTCACCTCCTTTCTAGAGATTAGTAGTACAAAAGCATTTGATCTGATATGTCAATGTCAGACATTCCTTTATTTGTAATCTCAAATAATATTCGGTTTCATACAAATTTTTCCATTGCGATTGGACACCTCTGTGATTTCTAAATCATGCATGTTTGAAATGCTAAGTACATCTTGTTTGTCATTCCATTTGCATACGCTGACATTTTGTTACCAAATACACATCCTTTTTTCAATTTTTGAGATATTACTGATGAATATGATGTGTTTGTATCTATAGTGTAATGTGCTAATGAGACAAATGTTTTTTATAAAAAAAAAATATGGTTTATGATGATAACTTTGCGGCAGTATTAGAATTTATGTAATAAGATATAATGTGATTAAATTAAATTGTCACTTTAGGCCATATTTCGGATAATTGCTGAGGCAGTCAATGTGTTAAATTTGTTTGCAGTGTTGACATATCTATAACATTTTAGATGGCTTACCTTTTAAGTCAATCGACCAAATATATATTTCTAAATAGCACATTAATTTGAAAAGCTTTATTATTTTTGTATGAAAGTTCCTCACTTACTTCTGGAATTACCATTAAGTGTAAATTAAATATCCTACAAAGGCGTGGAAGAAATAGCTAGATTGTTTAGTTTGTCTAACCACACTACGACCTTCATGGTTATCGAATTCTCAAAAGAACTTGAATTCATAAAAAGGGTTGGCGATGTGGTACATTATCAGAATGTGATTTTATCAGTGAATCGGAAATGGGTCCAGTCCTGGATATATCTCATTGTCAACATGTTAAATATGTATTAGTTTACAATAAAATATGTCTCTAAAAAGCATCTCATGTCCTTAATATTTTAAATTTTTGAACCTGGACTCGTGTATACCATTTTAGAGTCCAATGGCAAGCAAGTCCATTAATTTAAATTAATGATTTGGATATAAAAGTATTTCAATCGATATTTATGCTATTTATTTATTTTTCAATAATAGTTAACCTTTTAAATTTTTTAAAGCCAGTTGATAAATGCTTTAGGTGTAACTATGGTTGGCCAAGCATTTATATTACAAATTATCTAAACTTTTTTTTAAAGTAATATTTTTGTTTTTTCCTTAATGATAAAAACGACTCTACTATTTGACACTTGAAGACTGAAGTGTTGAATGCTGAACATGAAGCAACGCTTTATCGTGCTACTGGTCCTGGTTCAGATCTCTTTTTGGATTAGGTTCACTCAGCTTTTAGAGATTAGTCGATAGATAAAATAACCTCCTCTTAATTAAGTTGAATTGGGCACAGAAGTCCTTAATTGTCAATGGGTTGTAGTATTATAAAGTTCAATTCAGTTTTTTTTTATTATTTTATTTGATACTTTCAAAAAAAATATTTAAAAAAAAACAATTAGCAATGATTATCTTGGTAGTTATAGTAAAATAGTTGTTAAATGTTGTTATACGTATTATTGTATACATAGTATTGTTGTCCACACTAATACCTTCAATAGTAAAAGGCGTTATTGTTTGCGTAATGTTGATATTTATTTGAAAAGAAATTTGGTAACTTGGCCATGAATAAAATTTTGACTGTACTTTTATCGAATGCTGTTATATGTGTTTATGCTATGTCTGACCCATAAGGTTTATATTTAAAATGCAGTCATAATTTTACCCTACACCTTTACCATTTACTGTGTGTACTTATCCCTGTATGTATTATATCGTTAAATATTTTTTTTTCATAGTTATGCAACTATGCTCTGGAGGTTGTACAAAAATTTATATTCAAACTAGTTTTTATTGCTTTTATATATTTGAATTGGTAAACTAAAACCATGATTTAGCTAGTTTCTATTGTTGCATCAATGGAGTTTTCCCCCCCTTTCAGAAAACGAGTTTGTAATGTTTAAGTTTGGAATATATTAAATTTTTTTTATCATACATTTACTGAAAAACAAAATGTAACTATTGATATGGATCTGAAAATCATTGTAATTAGTTTAAATTAACAGCAATTTTTTTGCAAATAATTGTTTAGTAATGAAAAGATTCTATATATTCAAATTAATAGTCTACTTTTTTTATGTTTGAATTCTTTTATTTACAGTAACAAATGTAATTATTTATAGAAAATTTTTGTACAATTTTGCGTTTCTATTTTGGAATATACTATATAATCAATCACAATAAATATCCATTTAGATTTTTTAAACTTAATTTGTAATGTGTTAAAATTAAGGAATAATAATTAGTATTGAAGTCATTGTTATCACAGGATCCTGACACGTGAGAAGCATTTCTCCACGGAGTCCCTGGGCATGTAGTTTTCAACTATTACTTTTCTTGTATAAATAAAGCACAGTGTATTATTATTATCATTGCATTTATTGTCAATTTGTTTTATGTGAAATATTTAAGCTGATGTGCAATAAATGAGTGTGTACATTCGAGTTAGTTTTTATTCTACAGGGTGGTTACAAAATCCTAGAAAAAAAAGTTCCCTGATATTTCCATGATTTCTCTGATGCTTTCACAAAAAATTCCCTGATTTTACAATTCCTAGAAAACACGCAATTCAATGCAGTACAGAAAATTTAACCCAGATATTGTGGGAATTAAGACTTTCCAGATTATGCGTTAGTAGTCTACCAAACTTTTTTGCAGTTCCGAAAATCTGAGTTTAGAGGAATCATGTGATCACAAAATCAAGTTATAACATGATTCGTGCGAAAGATTGATCCTTCAGACAAATCGGATCAACTAGAATATTTATTATTGATCAAGTGTCCGTTAGAAGTGATCACAAGAACCTAAGTACGAGTAATCCAAAATGGAAAAAAATTCCCTGATATTTTGAAAAGTTTGAAAAATTCCATGAGAATTCCCTGATATTTCCAGAATTAAAAAGTTTCCTGAGAACTCCCTGATTTCCAGGTTCTGTTACCACCCTGTTCTATTCTCTCTATCAATCTCTCATTGCATAATATAACCAACTTAAAATTGAAAGGGGGAGGACGTTAAACCTTTTAAATTAATAAAAAAGCATTTTGAAAATCTGACGGTTGGGAAGGTAATTTTTGAAAGAATGGCAGGAATCTTCACCATATTAATATCCGATTCTTGATAACAGCTCTTGCGTCCCAATGGGCGTTGAGTCAGGCCCTGATTGAGTTCTAGGGCGACGGTTTTCAAACAATATTGACGTTTTGGTAATGCTTTGTATCAGTAAATTTTTTAACAATTTAACATAGTGACTGGGTGACAGTGAAAGGAAAATGTCGCACTTAAGGTCGGTTTTAGTGTAGTACCTAATACCAATGTGACCAAAAAATAACACTTTTGGGATGTCATATCTCAAGCAGGTTTTAAATTATTTGTTGCGGTTTTCATATTTTTTTAGATTTTCAGAAATTTAGTTGATTACTAATTAATAATGATTCTTCCCCAATCCTTGAAAACCTAACATTTCACTCTGAAATCTGTGAATTTAGTTGAGTACTAAATTAATAAAGTTTTTTCACCAATTTATGAAAAACGAAATTTTCACTACAGGAAATCACCCTATTCTTATAACGCAGCTATCTCTCTTTCTCTCTCTCCCCCCCCCCCCCCCCCCTACCAGTAATGTCGCCCAGTGAAAAATTCTTAAAAAATTCACTGCTTTGTATGGCTGAAATTTAGTAGAAGTAACACCAATTAAGTGTTTGAATAAGGTTTACGTTTGGAACTGTAAAATAGATCACAGCAGACGAAAAAAAAAATCGCATTGAGATCGAAACCGAAACGCCAATGAAATCACCGAAGTTTAAGAATGAAACATGAAAAACACGTCATTTGATACAAGCAAATTGGCCTGTTTCAGGTGATGTGTTATTTAAATGAAATAAAATGATTTTCTTTACACAACTTTCAATTTTTAAACAAAAAGAAAACGTAGGTACCCCTGTTTAAAGATTAAATTTTCACAAAAAATCATCTAAACAAACCAAATTACCATTAACGCTAACCGTAACTTATTTCCGATACCATTTTTGTTGTCTGTTTTGAAATTTCGCCGACTGTAGTTTGTTTATTGTTTGTAAATTTGCTCAAAAATCACTTCTTAGCTTTTTGTAAGTACCACTCTTTTTAATTTTATTAAAAAATTTTGTTGCGTGAACCCGTTGGAGTAAAGTCCAAAACTGTCAAGTTATTTATGCATAGTATTATAGTGGTGATAGTGACACTTTCTATTTGGATTGGATTGGTTTACATATATTTTCAGGCTTGTGTGCTTGGTCGCAAGGACCCGCTTATAAACCATCGTCAAGTAACTATTTGATTATTAGGATACACTATACTACTATACATTTTTTTAAATCATTGACTACTTTTTCACTAGATATGGTTTCTAAACATGATAACATAAAATATTATTATAAATATATGCTTTCCTAATGTATTTCGAAAGTTTTCTTCGACCAGTACAATCCTAGAAGCAGGTGTCTGTTTTTGTGCCGTTTTAGAAAACTTGGTGTGGAAAATTCTTTGAGGAAAAAATGGGAATCGGCAAATTTTGGTTGGCCATATCTTATTTTCAAAATTTAGCCATATTTGAAAGGCATAAATGATTTTTTTTTGTGTCTAAAAAATGCTTAACCATGCAGAATATTGTTTTTAGTGTTTTAACAGCAAACATGGAATGCCATTTTCCTATCAAGTTTTGCAACAGTTGAGCTTCAATTTTCTAAGCTTCGTAAAATATCTAAAAAAAATAGGATGAAGGATCTTGGATGGGTCGTGAATAATACACAGAGTGGATAATTGGGAGTTACTAGACAGTGAAGTTTTTTGTTTAATTCTTCATCTTTGAATACCTTTTTTGTTGTCTTATTGTGGCTTTTATACTTCAGATTTCAATCCTTAAGTGACCGTCGCAACTTTCAGTTGATTACTACAATAACCCCTGCCTAACTACTAAATTTCCAAAATGAGTGGTGGAGTCTATGGCGGAGATGAAGTAGGAGCCCTGGTGTTCGATTTTGGCCACTGCACCATTCGGGCCGGATATGCCGGCGAAGACACCCCTAAAGCAGACATCCCAACCATGGCTGGCATGATAGAGGAGAACATCTCCGACGCCATGGAAGTCAATGGCAACAACGCTACAAGCGAGTCAGCAACCCAGAAGAAATACTTCATCGACACCTGCAACATTCAAGTCCCCCGCAAGGGAATGGAGATGACCTCGTTCCTAAAAGACGGCATGATAGAAGATTGGGATATCTTTGAGCAGGTGCTCGATTACATTTACAGCAAGCACATCAAGTCGGAGCCCCACCTCCACCTGTCCTGATGTCGGAATGCTCGTGGAACGCTCGCTCCAAGCGAGAGAAGCTAACGGAGTTGATGTTCGAGAAGTACAACATTCCTGCTTTTTTCCTGAGTAAGAATGCAGTGCTTTCAGCATTTGCCAATGGCCGTTCCACTGGCATTGTTGTGGACAGCGGTGCCAGTCAGACCTCTGCTGTGCCTGTTCATGATGGATATGTTTTGTCCCAGGTAAGTAGTTTATTTTGTTATATAATAATTACAGGTATTTGTTTTTAAGTATATTTATTAATGCAATTAATTGAATATAAAACTTTTCCTGGTTTATTATTTCCAGAGTTTTAATGCTTTTGATGCATGAATTAAAGTTTACATTTTTCTTTTTTTACTTCTTTGTCTGTTGTTTTAACCAAGTTACGGCATTGTAAAACTTAATACTTTAACTTCTATTGAAAAAAAAGTTGATATTAAAACTTTCTACACATAATATATGAAGAGTACAGGGGAAGAACCACTTTATTTCGTAGAAGGCTTTCCTTAATAGCCTCTTTGGGGATGATAGCAAGAAATCGCCTAAACTGGTGTAAAGAAACCGCTTACTCTCTTTGTTCATCTTTTGCGGCAGCCCTGATCAAGCCATAGATCAGTGGATAGCGATATGAGTCACACGTTTGTACTGTGCATGAAAAACCGAAAGAAAAACCAGTTTCTGGTCGCCAATGTCCGCCAAGCAGACACAATTACGGAAAGACTCTAAAGAAATCAAGCGGTTCTTCCCCTGTACTCTTCATATCCTACATTGCTTGCAATTTAAAACTCATCCTTCACCTAGGACAACAATCATAGAGCACTGGCACATCAATACTACCTTAATAACACATACAATTTATGTAGTTAATTATATACAACCTGAGAAAAAATAGTCCCATGTGATAATTTTATATGTAAAGATTTAATTTTGGCATGAAACACTTGATACATGGTCCTTTTCTTACTATTCAGGCAATTGTAAAGTCACCTCTTGCTGGAGACTTCATATCCATGCAGTGCAAGCAGTATCTGGAGGAAAACCATGTTGAGCTAGTTCCGTCCTACCTGATAGGATCGAAGGAGGTTGTCAAGGAAAACACACCTGCTAAGTGGGTGAAGAAGAGCAACCTTCCTGAAGTCACCAAATCATGGCATAACTATCAAGTAAAGGAGGTGCTGAAGGATTTTCAAGCATCAGTCTTGCAGGTGAGTGGTATTTAAGTATTTGGGATAGTATATCAAAGAGTATTGAGGAATCGTGTGTAATTAAAAATATAACTTGTTTGAAAGATTTGGTAATGGTTATTTTATGATGTATAAAAAATATTGGTTACTTGTACCAAAGTCTTTGGGTTTGACCTTGAACTTTTAAATCCCTATTATGGCAGTGTTGTTTGTGGCTGTTTAGATCTGTCTTTAGCAGACTATATCAGACTGATTTTGGCCTTTTAGATTAATATTCAATGTACCAAAATAGTAAGTTGTTGTCATTTCCAATGGATAGTATAGTGAATCAAAAGCACTTAAAATGGACCAATTATTAAAATAACCTTTGAAGAGTATAAGATTGTTCATGTTAGATTAATATCAATACACTGAAACAATTTCAGTAATACGTTTTGCCTTAGCTGAAATGTTTCTGAAAATCAGGGATGTGATTCTTCCGCGGATCCGCGAATTTCCGCTTTTTTGGATTTTCAGAATTTTTATTCTTAAATTTTCCTCTTTCCCGAATTTTTTTCCCCTATTTCTCCTTTTTTTCATTTCAAAAAGTTTCAGCGTACCGAAGCACTTTCGGATCCCCGTTGTCTCGCGATTTTCGGATCCCCGGAGTTTTTGCGATTTTCGGATCGCCGGAGTTTTGCGATTCCCGGAGTTCTGCAACTTTCGTATCCTCGGAGTTTTGCGATTTTCGGATCGCCGGAGTTTCACGACTTTCGGAGTTCCGCAACTTTCGGATCTTCGGGGGGCCGCAACTTTCGGATCCTCGGAGTTCCGCAACTTTTGGATCCCCGTAGTTTTGCGATTTTCGGATCGCCGGAGTTTTGCGATTTTCAGATCGTCGAGTTTCACGACTTTCGGATCCCCGGAGTTTCGCGACTTTTGGATCCTCGGAGTTCCGTAACTTTCGGATCCCCGTAGTTTCGCGGCTTTCGGAGTTCCGTAACTTTCGGATCCCCGTAGTTTCGCGGCTTTCGTAGTTCCGCAAATTTCGGAACTTCGGGGGCCGCAACTTTCGGATCCCCGGAGTTTCGCGATTTTCGGATCGCCGGAGTTTTGCGATTTTCGGATCGTCGGAGTTCCGCAACTTTCGGATCTTCGGGGGGCCGCAACTTTCGGATCCTCGGAGTTCCGAAACTTTCGGATCCTCGTAGTTTTGCGATTTTCGGATCGCCGGAGTTTCACGACTTTCTGATCCCCGGAGCAGGGCTGCCGCTGGCTACTATTTAGGCGACTAAAGCGACTATTTTCAAGGGAAGGCGACTATGGCGACTTTTTTCGGAAAATTTGGGTTAAAAGCGACTATTTCAGCGTATACTTCTACTATTTTGAACTATCGGCGACTATTTTTGAAAAAAAAAAATCATGTGTCAAAAAGCGGGAGTGAAACAAAATCATTCCAGGTTCGGTACTTTTAGACCCGCCGGCGCCGCACGCATAAGCTTGTATGGGCATGCGCGCGCAGAAGTTGCCTTGGAGGTCACGTGACCACTGGCGAATTTCGGCCGATGTTTCCCGTCTTTCATCGGCTGATGGAAAAACCAAAATTCGGTACATCCATGTGTAATCCATAAAAAAAATTGGAAATAATGTATGTTTGTTCGATTTAGTCTTTACAAAAAATACAATTAAAATTTTAAGGTATATAGGCATCCGAAAGTCGCAGAACTCCGGGGATCCGAAAGTCGCGAAAATCGGTGATCCAAAAGTAGCGGTACTCCGGGGATTTGAAAGTCACGGAACTCTGGGGATCCGACAGTCGCAAAACTACGGCGATCTGCGGGGATCCGAAAGTCGAGAAGCTAACGGCGATCCGAAAGTCGCGAAACTACGAAGGGATCCGAATGTTGCGGAACTCGGGGATCCGAAAGTCGCAGAACTCGGGGATCCGAAAGTCGCGAATATCCGGGGATCCGGAAGTCACGAAACTACGGCGATCCGACAGACGCAGAACTCCGGGGATCCGAAAGTCGCGAAACTACGGTGATCCGAAAGACGCGAAACTACGGTGATCCTAAAGGCGCGAAACTACGGCGATCCGAAAGTCGCGAAACTACGGCGATCCGGAAGTCGCGAAACTTCGGCGATCCGAAAGTCGCGAAACTCCGGCTATCCGAAAGTCGCGAAACTCCGGCGATCCGAAAGTCGCGAAACTACGGCGATCCGAAAGACGCGAAACTACGGCGATCTGAAAGTCGCGAAACTACGGCGATCCAAAAATCGCGAAACTACAGCGATCCAAAAGTCGCGAAACTACGGAGATCCAAAAGTCGCGAAACTACGGCGATCCGAAAGTCGCGAAACTTCGGCGATCTGAAGGTCGCGAAACTCCGGCTATCCGAAAGTCGCGAAACTCCGGCTATCCGAAAGTCGCGAAACTCCGGCGATCCAAAAGTCGCGAAACTACGGAGATCCGAAAGTCGCGAAACTACGGCGATCCGAAAGTCTCGAAACTTCGGCGATCCGAAGGTCGCGAAACTACGGCGATCCGAAAGTCGCGAAACTACGGCGATCCAAAAATCGCGAAACAACGGCGATCCAAAAGTCGCGAAACTACGGAGATCCGAAAGTCGCGAAACTACGGCGATCCGAAAGTCTCGAAACTTCGGCGATCTGAAGGTCGTGAAACTCCGGCTATCCGAAAGTCGCGAAACTCCGACGATCCGAAAGTCGCGAAACTACGGTGATCCGAAAGACGCGAAACTACGGCGATCTGAAAGTCGCGAAACTACGGCGATCCAAAAGTCGCGAAAATACGGAGAGCCAAGAGTCGCGAAAGTACAGAGATCCGAAAGTCGCTAAACTACGGCGATCCGAAAGTCGCGAAACTACGGAGATCCGAAAGTCGCGAAACTACGGTGATCCGAAAGACGCGAAAGTACAGCGATCCGAAAGTCGCGAAACTACGGAGATCCGAAAGTCGCGAAACTACGGAGATCCGAAAGTCGCGAAACTACGGCGATCCGAAAGTCGCGAAACTACGGTGATCTGAAAGTCGCATCGAGTTTTGGCAATTTGGCCGCAGAGATCTCCCAATCCAATGGGGCAGATGAGTCAAAAGAAACGAAAACATGAACAGAAAGCAGAAAAAATAAACCAAATAGTTCAAAATGAAAACAAATTTTATTGATTTCTATGAAAAATCACCAAAAATACCAAAAAAGTTAAATGTAAAATCTTTCTTCACAACTTATATATTTTCTTCTATAAGTTCCGTAACTTTCGGATCCCCGTAGTTTCGCGGCTTTCGGAGTTCCGTAACTTTCGGATCCCCGTAGTTTCGCGGCTTTCGTAGTTCCGCAAATTTCGGAACTTCGGGGGCCGCAACTTTCGGATCCCCGGAGTTTCGCGATTTTCGGATCGCCGGAGTTTTGCGATTTTCGGATCGTCGGAGTTCCGCAACTTTCGGATCTTCGGGGGGCCGCAACTTTCGGATCCTCGGAGTTCCGAAACTTTCGGATCCTCGTAGTTTTGCGATTTTCGGATCGCCGGAGTTTCACGACTTTCTGATCCCCGGAGCAGGGCTGCCGCTGGCTACTATTTAGGCGACTAAAGCGACTATTTTCAAGGGAAGGCGACTATGGCGACTTTTTTCGGAAAATTTGGGTTAAAAGCGACTATTTCAGCGTATACTTCTACTATTTTGAACTATCGGCGACTATTTTTGAAAAAAAAAAAATCATGTGTCAAAAAGCGGGAGTGAAACAAAATCATTCCAGGTTCGGTACTTTTAGACCCGCCGGCGCCGCACGCATAAGCTTGTATGGGCATGCGCGCGCAGAAGTTGCCTTGGAGGTCACGTGACCACTGGCGAATTTCGGCCGATGTTTCCCGTCTTTCATCGGCTGATGGAAAAACCAAAATTCGGTACATCCATGTGTAATCCATAAAAAAAATTGGAAATAATGTATGTTTGTTCGATTTAGTCTTTACAAAAAATACAATTAAAATTTTAAGGTATATAGGCATCCGAAAGTCGCAGAACTCCGGGGATCCGAAAGTCGCGAAAATCGGTGATCCAAAAGTAGCGGTACTCCGGGGATTTGAAAGTCACGGAACTCTGGGGATCCGACAGTCGCAAAACTACGGCGATCTGCGGGGATCCGAAAGTCGAGAAGCTAACGGCGATCCGAAAGTCGCGAAACTACGAAGGGATCCGAATGTTGCGGAACTCGGGGATCCGAAAGTCGCAGAACTCGGGGATCCGAAAGTCGCGAATATCCGGGGATCCGGAAGTCACGAAACTACGGCGATCCGACAGACGCAGAACTCCGGGGATCCGAAAGTCGCGAAACTACGGTGATCCGAAAGACGCGAAACTACGGTGATCCTAAAGGCGCGAAACTACGGCGATCCGAAAGTCGCGAAACTACGGCGATCCGGAAGTCGCGAAACTTCGGCGATCCGAAAGTCGCGAAACTCCGGCTATCCGAAAGTCGCGAAACTCCGGCGATCCGAAAGTCGCGAAACTACGGTGATCCGAAAGACGCGAAACTACGGCGATCTGAAAGTCGCGAAACTACGGCGATCCAAAAGTCGCGAAACTACGGAGATCCAAAAGTCGCGAAACTACGGCGATCCGAAAGTCGCGAAACTTCGGCGATCTGAAGGTCGCGAAACTCCGGCTATCCGAAAGTCGCGAAACTCCGGCTATCCGAAAGTCGCGAAACTCCGGCGATCCAAAAGTCGCGAAACTACGGAGATCCGAAAGTCGCGAAACTACGGCGATCCGAAAGTCTCGAAACTTCGGCGATCTGAAGTTCGCGAAACTACGGCGATCCGAAAGTCGCGAAACTACGGCGATCCAAAAATCGCGAAACAACGGCGATCCAAAAGTCGCGAAACTACGGAGATCCGAAAGTCGCGAAACTACGGCGATCCGAAAGTCGCGAAACTTCGGCGATCTGAAGGTCGTGAAACTCCGGCTATCCGAAAGTCGCGAAACTCCGACGATCCGAAAGTCGCGAAACTACGGTGATCCGAAAGACGCGAAACTACGGCGATCTGAAAGTCGCGAAACTACGGCGATCCAAAAGTCGCGAAAATACGGAGAGCCAAAAGTCGCGAAAGTACAGAGATCCGAAAGTCGCTAAACTACGGCGATCCGAAAGTCGCGAAACTACGGAGATCCGAAAGTCGCGAAACTACGGTGATCCGAAAGACGCGAAAGTACAGCGATCCGAAAGTCGCGAAACTACGGAGATCCGAAAGTCGCGAAACTACGGAGATCCGAAAGTCGCGAAACTACGGCGATCCGAAAGTCGCGAAACTACGGTGATCTGAAAGTCGCATCGAGTTTTGGCAATTTGGCCGCAGAGATCTCCCAATCCAATGGGGCAGATGAGTCAAAAGAAACGAAAACATGAACAGAAAGCAGAAAAAATAAACCAAATAGTTCAAAATGAAAACAAATTTTATTGATTTCTATGAAAAATCACCAAAAATACCAAAAAAGTTAAATGTAAAATCTTTCTTCACAACTTATATATTTTCTAACTATATCCTTTGAATTTGTTTTTTCTTACTATTAATTTCTACCATGATTTACAACTGAAATTTTGGAAAGTTCTGTACTGTGCATTAATTTTGTAACTTATTTTCTTGTTAAATTAAATTGCAGCCCTTTTGAACTTAAAAATTTTGCATTTCCCATGATTAATCGTCTTTCTTATGGCTACTATTTTGGTTACTATTTTGTATCCCAGGCTACTATTTTGGCTACTATTTTTTACATCTGAGGCTACTAAAGCAACTATTTTCAATGCTACTTACCAGTGGCAGCCCTGCCGGAGTTCCGAGACTTTCGGAACTGGTGCATTACGCGCACCCAAGTTGAAAACCTTACGTGCGCAATTTGTCTCAGGTGCACGGTGCACACCGCTAATTTCAAACTTTGATTAATTAAATTAAAGATTCATAAACAAAAAGATGCTTTATCCGATTTTTTTGTTGAATATGGTAATTTTGGTTGGTACATTGGTTTTGTTGAATAATTTTTATGTTGAAATACTGGTCTCTTTGGTCCTGGAACTGCATCATTCACTCCATTAATGCTTGAACACTCTACTGGTCGTAAAAAATCGATGAAAAGTTAATTGGTTGTATTCAAAGAAAGATTTTTTTAAAAAAAATCTACTCTAAGCAAATTGACCATAAAGCAAATGTTTTCTAAAGCAATCTAGTCATGTGCAGATTTGAGGCTGCAATAAAATGCTGTTTTTTCCTATACATTACCATATTATTTTTTTTCATTGTCAACTTCCCATTTATCTTTTACAAATATATTTAAGTGAATATTAAAGCCAATTGGGCTGTTATTTTGATACTTTTTTCTGTATATTGCACCTTCATACGTTGATAAATTTTTTTCTTTGCGCATATTTTTTTTTACTTTTTTTCATTTCCTCTTTTTTGACATTTGGTCAATCACATCCCTGGAAAATGTAAGAGAATTGTTAATTTCATGTTTCCAGTCAAGTGGAAAAGTTTTTCTCTATTTTAAGTTAAGCTGAATGCCTCTGATGCATGTGCAAATGTTTCCTTCCCATATTTGTCACACCATGGCCTAGTAGTTAGGGTCCTCTAGATTGAACCTTCTCTGCAGGAGTGAGAAGGTATGAACACCTCTTGCTTCCAGTTATCCTTTAAATAGGATATATGTACTGGAGAATAGTATTTTTTTAAAGGATAAAATGCTGGAAAATGCGTCTGAATATTACAGAAAAAAATTTCCTGACTACTAGCTGCTACTGCTTTGAAATGAAAAGCATTTAATTGTAAATGATTGGCCTTCTATGGGTTTTTAATAACGTTAGAGTAAAGTTTTATTATAGCCAATTATTTTATTTAACTGTTTAGCTGTTGTAACATCTTCTAACCAAATATCTAAACATTAGACTTATAATAATGAGAAAAATTTATAATTTCAATTGTTTTAAATAGTAATCTTTTCAGTTGGAGACTTTTTAAAAGACATTCTGTGCATATAATGTAATATGAAAATTCGTAAAATTCTATTTTTCAATCCAGGTGTATGAGACCCAAGTTGAAAAGGAAGTTGTGGAGAACCTTCCTATGGTTCACTATGAGTTCCCCAACGGCTATAACCAGGACTTTGGTGCAGAGCGTTTCCAGATACCAGAAGCACTCTTTGACCCCACTAATATCAAGGGCATCACAGGAACTACCATCGGGGCTGCACAGGTAATAGGAAGAAATATAGCAGGATTGGAAAGTTACTTTTAAAAAGTAACTCGGTTATAGTTAAAGTTACTTTATGTATAAGAATCTTTAAGAATGTATCGTTGTTGCAGTTACTTAATCTAAAAAGTAACTCTGTTACAGTTGTTTAATATGAAGAGTAACTAGTTAGTTTTAGAAACTTCAAGCAATAAGTTATAGATTTAAGTCAAGCTAAAATTTGGAATTTTACCATCTTCAAAGAGGAGATTAAAGTAACATAAACACAAACAAAACATTGCAATTAATATTAACTAAAAAAAATTAACTTTAAAGGAGTTTCAATAATTGGCATCCAACTGCCTTTGTAAAGTAACGAAATCTTTCATTACTACTAAAAGTAACTTAGTTACAGTTTTTACGTTATGAAAAGTCTAATAGTGTCAAATAAAAAAAGTAACTGATGTGATAGAAGTAACAGCGTTACAAGTAACATGTTACTCCAATAACGAAATGTAATACTAATCATAGCTTAATCAAATTTAATCAACAATATTGAATCACGCTAACGATTAAACAGCAACTAATATCAATTGGTTTATATATTTTCCACTCTGTTTCTGTATTGTGATTTCTAATTTTCCATGTGGCATTTTCTATTGTTTAATGCATGTCATTATCGCTTTATGTATTTGAGATTTAAATATGATGCACAGAACATATATAGATATCGCTTTTAACTATATTAAATCAGACTTTATGCACTTATCTTTAACTTAGGATTAGTATTATATTTCATGTTTAATTGCTGTTTTAGTGTGTTTTTACCCTAAAAATTTATCAAAGGCTGCACTCGTGCCAACCTAACTTGGGTAAAAACAAAGAATAAAAGGGCAGAGGGAAGAAAAAGCGCTATTGGTTCATTAGTTGGAAACTCTTGTAAGGTAATATTTACATACAAAATGATCTGAATACAATTTAACCAAAATACACTTTTCATTCCGATAAAATTGCCAAATTTTCTTAAATAATATTGAAATCTGTTGGACCTTGAATGAAATTAATGTTTTAAGCATGTTTTCTGGATGGATTCACAAATAATTTATGGAACCCTTTACATCCGGGGAAGGATCTTCTCCATAGCATATTTCTATTTACCCAACTTGGGTCGGCAAGGAGTGCACATAAGTAAATATTTGATACATACAGTTTTGGCCAAAAGTGTGGACACCTTTTGAAAGTTTCATATTTTTCAACTTTGTGTGATTACAGAATATATTAATTGTATATCAAGTTAAACAATTGTGTATCAAATTAAAAGTAATTTCATCTTTATGAGGACCACTGTGTGCTGATCGCTGAAGCCGTCTATGAGACCTTTGGTCCCATATAATCTGTATCCATGGACACAACATCATCATCATCAAAGTAATTTAATGTAAAATTAAAAAAAAATACAGTATTACAATATCTGTATTACGAATAAGTTATGCAACTAATAGTATGATCTGTCTTAGTTTTGCAAGTCATTGAACCACTAACTTGTATTGCAATTTCAGCATAAGATAATCCATTGATTGTGCTTGTTTGTTCAACTAAAATGAGCATAACTTAATTTGTAATACAGATACTTTAATTCTGCTTTTTTAATGAAATTCTACATTAAATTACTTTCAACTTAATATTTAAATGTTTGAATTTAAGCGAAATTTTATAGATGCAAGAACACAGGTAAAAGTTGAAACACATGAAATTTTCAAAAAGTGTCCACACTTTTGGCCACCACAGTATGATAATATCCAGACTTTTGATATTTGATATTAATCTTGATACTTCCCAACAGGTTGTCACCACCAGCGTGGGCATGTGCGACATCGACGTGCGGCCCAGTCTCTACGGGGGCGTGATCCTCGCGGGGGGCAACACCCTAATCCAGGGTTTTACCGAGCGGCTCAACCGCGATCTCTCCGCGAAGACTCCGCCAAGCATGCGGCTGAAGGTGATCAGCTCCAACAACAATGCCGAGCGGAGATTCGGGGCGTGGATCGGGGGGTCGATACTCGCCTCCCTGGGAACTTTCCAGCAGATGTGGATCACGAAACAGGAGTATGACGAAGGGGGGAAGACTCAGGTGGAGAGGAAGTGCCCGTGATATTGACGGGGATGTTTTAATTGTGTTGGTCGTTTGTGTTGTTTTCATCAGTAATGGATGTGCTCATATGATTTTGAATGGAGGTTTTTTATTTGTATTTATGTAAATTACCATGCATTTATGTATGTGTCATTGTAATTTTAGTTGTTGAATCATTACAGGAATGGACTTAATTTCCAAAACCTATTATTGATGTTTAAATGTTAAAAAAGTAATGTTTGTTCAAATTTAAGAAATCAAATAAAAAGTATAATTCCCAGCCCATCTAATTTATTTCATATCACTTTCTCTTTTGTTATCAGTGTTCCATGACACTTTTTTACATTCTTTCTCAATTCTTCCACTCTCTTCAAAAGGACAACATATGCTGTTCAACTGTATTAATCATTCAATTGTAGACATTGTATTCAGCTTAACAGACATTAAGTTTATGAATGTAAATGATAACCATTTTATTATTCATTTTTTGTATGACATTTTTAATGCAAGGTTGTGCTTTGTTTTACCTTGCCTACACCTTTACATGCTGAATTTCAAAAATGCTAATCATATAACAGTATTAAAATATGATGTGCTTCCTGGATGAGTAGAAAGTTTTGAACAATGTCATGAATTATAACGAAGTTTTTTAAAAAAAATATTTTGTTGCATTACTTGCATTTTCAAATATATTGGCCTATTGGGACACATTTTTCTAAAAGTATTAAATTTGATTTTTAGTTCTGTTAAGATTTTTTTAAAAGTCTTTCCATACAAATAGCTGGGAAAAAAGATTTTTTTAATGAGTGATTCACATTATCTTTTCAAAAGTTTCTTGAAAATACATAATTTTGCCAAAATATTTATATCAGCTTTTGAATGTACTTTTTTAAAACAGCTTCTATGATTTTTTTTTGTTGGTGTCAGATACTAAAAATTAGAAGTTGCAAGTATTTAAAAAAAAAAAAAAAACATTTATGTTTATCTTTACGACTAAAGTTTTAATGAATTAATATCCCAAAAAAGGTTTTTAAGTTGAAGACGGTATATTTCTTAGGTTGTAACGAAAGTTTATCTCCATGACAAACATCGTCTGCACAACAGTTTCCATTGGCATGTGTTTTCTTAATATGTCAAAAGATTTTTGGCATTTAATAGAAAGACAGAGACTCATATTTCAATACTGTCTGTAAACTTGAAATAGAGCTATCATATTTCAACCTTATAATTAGACATTATTTCTATAGTTTTTTTTGTCGTGTCTATGACATTGCTGAAATGTCAACATAAGGTATTTGAAACCATGTGTTTTGATTACCACGTCTGCAATTTTTTTGATATTAATGTCCTAAAGATATATTAATGATGGCAGAACTCCAATGTATCTCAAGTTGGCACTTAGTTCTGGACATTAAAAAATGTGGTTTGGTGTAAGCTGCATATAATTTCTATAGTTATGCTGCAGAAAGAAGGATTCTGTTGAAGAAATTGAGTAAACTGAGACATAGGTCCTCATTAAATGTGTAGTCTAACGTCCTAACACCACTTGCGATCTTGGTAAATTGTTGCATAAGGTGCCAGGTTCGGTGTCAGCCTTGTCACTTCGACTTCAGAAAGACCAAAATAAGGTTGTCCATTTATTGCATTTGCTGTCACCAGGTTTTTGCGTTAGTCTTAAATATACCAAACTGTTGACAGAACATTATTGATTTTGGTGGTGATTCCTATTTATATCAAATGTGTGACTCTTATGTTTTTATCTTATTTTAATTAGAAAATGTTTTGGGCGGAAAGCTTTTGGTACAACTTGAAATATATTCTCTTCATTAATAAATGTAGTTTTCTTTGTGTGTTTCAATGCAAGGTATTAAACTTAATTTCCTTTTTTGTGCTTTTTTTATTTGTATTCAGAGAGATGTAAAAAATAAATAATTGATTTTATTGTTAAGTAAAAAAATGTTCTATATATTTTAGCAATAGAATAATGCACTATCAGTTCTGTAACTTTGTCTGAGTTTGAGTATTAATGAAGAAATGTGAAACATTTTCAATAAAATGACTTCCAAAATTCTTCCACATTCTGTTTCTCTTTAATGCAGTGTCATTTAGTGATAAGACTGTTCTTATGTTTGCTATTGTTTTAAAAGAATTTATTTTTATCCTTCAAGCTTGTATAAAAACAAACTTTAAAAAAATGGTTTACAGAAGATATTTTTGAGCTTAAGTGCATAAAGTTGAATTTCTTTTCACTGTTTCATCTAACATTACACATATATATTTCATATGATAATAAAAAAAAATCTCTATCAAGCACGAGATAAATTGCTGCTTTAAATTTAAATAACACCTTATTACATTTGTGTACATTTATTGTTGATTTGTTTACAAGAGCTGAGTGGTTACTTTATGAATGCATATTACTCAGTATATTTTCAGTTCATATCTAATTTGTTTCACTTTTAGTTAAAACTCCTAAGATTCATTCAAGCATACTCAGGGTTGCCACAGTTCTTGAAAACCTTGAAAAGTGCTTGAAAAAAAAATCTCTGATTTTCAAGTGCTTAAAAGTGCTGGAAAAACATTATCAACCTTGAAAAGTCCTTAATTTTTAGGCTTTAGCACTTTCAATGTGAATGAGTTCCTATTTCACTTTTTGATTCATTGTTTATGTATAATTCAAGAAGGCAAAGTATATGATTTTGATGGTATTTTTAATAACTAAAAAGTTATTTTATAACATATTTTAAGTTCATGTGAAACTTGGAGAGCTCTTATTTGTTTAATAAATGAATTTTAAAAACTATCGTGAAGTTTAGTTGCTGCATGTTCGAAAAACAGTCCTTGAAAATGGAGAAATATATCCTTGAAAAGTCCTTAAATAGTCCTTAAATTTTTTTACCAAAAAGTGTGACAACCCTGATACTGCTTTCTATCTCTTGGTTGCACTAAAAATGCTATGATTAGTTCCTACTTTTTTTTTAAACACATTAAGCACCACTTGATGAATACATGTAATCTTACTGACTGACATAGCTTAACAAGTTAAATGTAGAGAGTTTCTAAACTGTTAGGCTGAGTTCAAGAGAGTTTGTTCCTTACCAAGTGGAAAGAAAAAAGGCTTGGGGATAGCCTTATTAAAAAACTTCCACGTTGTTTGTTGTGATTCTTATTTTTTTTAAATGACAAAGAAAGCCCAAGTTTACTTCTAATAGTACTACAATGCATTTCAAATTGTGAAAATTATATCCTGAGTAATTTAGTTATTTGCAGGGTTCGGAAAAAACCGTTTTTTTCAGAAAAAACCCAAAGAACCGGTTTTTTGGTTTAAACCAGGTTTTTTTGGTTTAAACCAAATGTTGGTTTTTTTCCATTTCTTATAAATAAAATGTATACACTATATATATTTTTTAAATTTCAGCACACTGCACTAAATGTAGAGCAAGGAGAGGAGGTATACAAGGTTAATGTTTTTCTTAAAAGTGAACTTAAAAGAGTAAACATATTTTGTTAGAAAGAATTGCAACGTCAAATAAGTTATGAGTTTTACATTATTACACAATTCAGAAATGTACATTTTATTAATTTTGAGATAAAAATTTTACACTTTCTACTTTATCATTCTTATTTATTCAAAAACTTAAACAAGTCAATTTGCTAGCTTTTACTGTTCTCAGTCTATTTTGCAAAGTTAGACTGAATTAGGTCAAAAGTAGAAAAAATTCTTTCCAGTCCATCTGTAGTTGGTACGGCGGTGAACAGTAGTCTCCTTAATATTAGAATTTTTATTAAATATCATTAAAAAATACCAACATGTGCTGCTATTTTTTGATTGGATATAAAAGTTGAGTCGTATCTCAATTTAGTTTTGGTTGAGTTGTTTGCATCATAATACTCAACTTTTAAATTAAATGAATTAAAATTAATTTCAGAATATAAATAGAAATTTTGAAAAAACCATGTTGGTTTTTTCAGGAAAAAACCATTTGGTTTAAACCTTGGTTTAAACCAGCGAACCCTGGTTATTTGGAATGTTGTTTCTTAAGCTTTGTTATACTTTGAATTAAAATTAAATTAATATATATTTTTTGCCTTTCCCATTGAACACTGAGAATAAATGCTTCCTAATGAACTACTTTATACTTTTTTTATGTAAAAATTTTGTGTTTCTAAAATATATCCAAAGCCTGTTGGTAACAAGCTGTTACCTGTTTGGTAATTCAAATTTTTTAATAGCATTATTTACATTTTCTAAATGCGGATATCGCTTGAGTTTTTCTTTAAATGTTAAATATAATACAATAACACCTAATACTATGTTGAATTCAACTATGGAAAACTACTTAAAATAAAAAAGGGATTGACTGCCTCTACAACTACCAAACGACTAAAAAAAAAATGTATTCTTGTAAAACACTTATTTTTAAACTTAGTACAAATGACTGTACTAATTTAAAGTTATTTTTTTATTTCCCCCTTTTTTATTTAACAAGTTGCTCTGATTCTGATTGACAAGCTTAAATCATAAGAAGTACTAAACTTCTCGCCTTGCCCATTTCAGCTTTCGTGACCTAGGGCTCTAGGGTGCTAGGCATATGTCCCAGTAAGGTGGTGAGCCTCATGCGGAACCCCCAGTGTTTAGTACCCAAGCATGCTTGGTACCCATTTTATCGACCCACTTAAGGGATGAAAGGATGTGTCAACCTCGCCTAATCCAGGATTTAAATCATAAGGGAATAACTCAAATATGAGATTAGAAATGAAATTAAGACAAATATATTCATAATCCATAGAAGTTTTATTAGAAATTTTAACTGTTGTTCTCGTACAATGACAGCGTGCACCACACTCTCTATATCTGGAGAGATCTCGCTTTTGGTATTGAATAACAACCTTTTTCCAATGTTCCCAATGCCTCAGGTTGATGACAGGACTGCTGCTTTTAACAATTGAAGCTGAAATTAATGTGTCTGCTACAATTTGCAAGGCTACGGAACTCTATTAGCTAAACAGGAGGTGATTTTCAAAAACTTCCAAGGTCGGATTCAGGTGAGAATTGACATTTTTCAAAGTTTATTAATATCTGCCCTAATTTTTAATTTATTATAAAATAGAAATTTCAATTCTTTAATATCTATATCATATTCATTTGTTCTGGAGTTCTAAATGTAAAATAGGTTCGAGGTGCGATTTATCAATAAATGTTAACTAGTTTAAAAAAGAGTTATTATTTGGACTCAAATGTCTCTTGATAAGTCCATACAGAATCAATTATTACAAAATAGTAAATTTATCTATATTATTCATAAGCTATATTGATTGAGGCCTTTAATTATGAAATAGGTTTTGCCTATCTATTATTTGTATTTAATTTGTTGTCGAATGTTGTACAGCTAAATTCTTAGAATATTTGAACGCTAGGAAAAATGGGTTTATCGAAAACTGATTGTCTGGCAATCGCTGTAGATTCAAAAATTCTTGGTCATTCAGCGAAGTGATGACGTCTCATTGAATCCGACCTTGAGAATTCAAAATGCTAAGCTCCAGATCAGAAAAAAAAGTTAAATATTCGCATGCATAATCAAGTCAAGGGGTCGGCATAAGCTTTGTATTTCGTATCACATAATTTCATAATCATCAAGACATTATTTGACTGAACTTAAAAAAAAAAATTGTGATAAACATCAAATTATTTAATTTATCGCAATTATTTTTTTGAAATAATTTTTGTTTTGATGTTTGATAAAGAACAGTATTTTTTATGGCTTAAATGCAATGTA
Organism: Hylyphantes graminicola; assembly: GCA_023701765.1. Classification (NCBI taxonomy): domain Eukaryota; kingdom Metazoa; phylum Arthropoda; class Arachnida; order Araneae; family Linyphiidae; genus Hylyphantes; species Hylyphantes graminicola. Next base: position 45,388,370 of record CM043113.1, read on the forward strand.
TCTTATTCAATACTTTTTGACTTTTAGAAATATGTCAAAAACAGTATTGTTTTTTTGCTTAAATGCAATGTATCTTATTCAATACTTCTTGAAAAATGTGTCTAAATTTATATTGTTTTTCAATCAAATAAATGCATTTCATAATTACTTTTAAAGCATCTTATATGAAAAATTAAATTTTCCTTTGCCTAAATTTAAACTACCTTGAATTTTGGTAATCAACATATTTCTTTTTAAGCAATGATCATGCGCATACTGTAATTTACTCAATTAATTAAAAAGCAATTTATTTATACCAGCTGTTCCGACCCCTTGTTTTTAATCTTGTGCAATACACATAAATAATTTATATACACACATGATTGCTTATCACAGTGAGTATTACTCATTTCCTGAGTAACATATGAGCAAATTTCTTAAATTAAAAAAAAAATAGTTTCAAAGAGTGATTGCACAAAGTATAGTGAGTTATGTTTATGCCCAGACTATAAACATCACACAACAGTTTTATTTCAATGGTATTATAACACTAATATATGTTTTTTTTTTAAATAATTTTAAAAATAGATAACACATTTTATGGACCCTGGCTTTTAGCCTTCAATAAATCTTTTTCTTATTTTACGATAACAATAGCTTTTCATAACAAAAACAACATGCATAACTCTTCTTAGGAATAACAATTGTTTGCATAGTTTATTTTAAATAACATGAATTGTAAGGTACATAGAGTATTAAGAATTTAGCAATTTTTCTTTGTTGGACAAAACATTTTTATAAATAAAAAGCATTCAGAATACTTTTGCACATCATTGCACAGTACATATATAAATGTATAAGAATCTTTATTACATACCTTATATCACATGCTATTTCCACATTTGATTGATACGCTGGGTCATATTTCAAGAAGACTTAGCCTAGCTTCAATTTCAACACTTCATATCATAAATTAAGTCCTTTAGTTGATGGTAATAACTATCTGGAATCAACAAGCCTTAACCTTTTCTAATTACACAAGGCCCATTGGATAGATAAAGTGTCTCATACATAATATTAGAACACACATATTCTTCAAAGTTTTCATAGCCAGGGCATAAACATTAGTTACCTCTTTTCAATGTAATCAATAAAATTTAATTAAATGTTTAAGAAGGCATTTTGTAAGCTAAGCAAAATTTATATTAATTCTAATTGAAAGTAATTTTGTTTCCTCTATACTTGAGTTATTTTAAAAGCTTCTTTTGTAGAAAAACCATTATTTCAATACTAGAAACTATTACTATTTTAAGATAGAAATTGGATTTTAAGTTTGAAGTAGCGGCAACAATATATGAATTGTTATTATTTCTTAAATTTAAAAATAATTTTCTTTTAAATACTGAAATATTTGAAATCAGGAGTTCCCATTCACTACTAAACTGTGATAAACTCAATAAGTTTTCGAAATTCCAATTAATTTACTATAATTTACACGACCTTATGCAACCACTCTTGCTTTACATTGAATGATTAAAACATAGAACATAAAAGTACAGTGCACTCTACTTATATGGATTCATGCAGGACTTGGTCTAATATTGCATTTAAAAAAATCAATAAGTATATTTGGAAACAGACTCTTTATATTAAACAAGAATTTCCAAGTTACTTAAAAATTCCCCCTTTGAGTAAAGTTTTTTGTTGTTGTTTATTTACGAACAAAGGTAAGACTATTTGATATTTGGCACATTTTTTTTTTGTTTTGAAAAATATTGGAAGGTTATTGAGGATTTTTCTTCTTCTAGAAAATGATACTTATACAAAAGGATAAAAATGTTTAAGCATAGAAAAATACTTTAATTTAGTTTCACTATAAAATCCTCTATAGATGATCCTCTATAATTTTTGATATGTATTCTTTTTTTTATCTGGTAAGATATTTTAAATACATTAAGAATTTTGAATTGTTTATCTTTGTTAAATATTTTTATATTTCTTTGATCCATAACTTTTTAAAGGATTTGCTCCGTTTTTAATTATTTTTCATTTTAGCATCATCTATTTACTAACCTTTCAAATATATCTGCACTATTTTTATAGATTTGTTTTACTTTATTATCCGACGAAATTCAAAATTGTTGAAAATGAAATGTTCAATGATGTACAATGCAATATTTTTTAAAAAAGTATTTAGTATCTGCAATAAGAATAAATTAATCTAAACTATTATAAAATCAAGTTATAAAGTATAGAATATATATAATTGCAACCAATTATTTTTTTAATGATTATTTTAAATTATGCAAAATGCAAGATACTTTTTAAACTTATGACCTCAGCATAAATAAAAATTTCTTTTTGTAATTTTGTGAGAAATGAATTTTCAATCAATTGTTGAATTTTATTACTTTGATACGTTAAACATTTATGTTTTCCCCTAATACTTATTTAAATTCTTTAGATTGTAACTTATTTAAGTCTTATGACAACTCATTTAATGAAAAAAGTAGCAAGTATTCCACAGAAATTTTAGAATAAATAAGTAGGTAAGGGTTTTCTATAATATTATGTTTATAGTTGAACTAACATTGCCCTTTCTAAACCATAAGTATTTTTCTTTAGATTTTATTATTTAACTGATATTTTTTGTTTTGAAATTCGAATAGGGTGACTCTTAGCTACGACACTTCCGAGTTCAATTTAAAAATGGCCGATATTTAAAATAATTTATAGAACTACAAGTTACAAATAGAAATGACAGCTAGTTGGAAAAATATCACTGACCTTGGGTTTGGGATATAAATTGAAATTTGTTATATTTGAAAGAATTTTTTTTGTTCTATATACATATAGACGATATAATATATATTTATATCTCTCATAGGTAACACTTATAAAGAAAGATTTGTCAATTCAATCCTCCTTTGCATTTCTTGAGCTGTCATGAGGCGACGACAGTTGAAACTCGTCAATATATATTTTCTAAAAAAAATCCTATTTGGTGCTTTTCTACTTACATTATATACAGTGGAGACACATACAAATACAACATCACATAAAAAGATGCTTTTTCGACAGCATCATATTTTGTACAGTTTTGGAAAAAAAATTAAATTAGTTCGAATTTTAAATTTGCTAAGACCTTCAAGCAGACCCGTAGTGATTACGATTGGGTAGTTTAGATATACAGATATACCCTTGATTTGATTGACACAATTTTTTTTTACTAAAAATCATTTATAATAATCTATTACATATAGTATTTCAACTATCTATTACTTCATTTGATTGCCTTTTGTATGTAAGTGAAACATTTCATTTATTTCAAAATGAGTAGTTTAGAATAGAGCAGTCAAAGTTCATTTTAGCATGATTGGTTTTTGGTTGCAGCTTTCTTTAAAACTAAGTTTAAAAAAAGTTTCCAGAATTTCTTACAGAAGATAAAAAGAAGAGAACCTGATAGGCAAATATATGCTTACTAAAATAATCAAAATGTCTCCAATAAACAAAACTCTCTGTTGGATTTAAAAGCCAATCTCAACAATTAAGAAACCATTAAAGTTGCATCATACGTTGGAAAAATGTATTCCGATTTTTTTTTATTTCCTTATTAAACCCATAAATATACACTATATTGCATCATTCCGATCTCACCCCAATACCAATGAATTGGAGATGGATAGAATAAAGCTGTATTTTCAATACTTTTTCATTTTTGAAATCCTAATTATTATTCTCAAATTCCTTTAATTTGAATAGTCTTATGTTAAGTGTCCTATATTAAAACTCTTCTCATTCTAAAGAGCGCTGCGAGCAAAACTACCACCTACTAAGATGGACTTCAGGCTTTTTTTCGAGGATAAATAATACGTTGATTCCAAAAGAATGACTACGGGTCTGTTCTTAACAATCGTTAGCACTGATCCGGCGGTTTGCTAATACAGTGTCCAATATTATCCTCGTCAGTGACAGGCATACCGGTGCACCTCCTAGTCCCTATCACAAGAACCGCTTTTTGATCGTTGGGATCCACCACCAAAACGTCCTCAGTCTCTTCATCTTCGAGCCCTAGCATACGAAGCGATGAGGACTGAGACACGGAAATACACTGTTGGCTGGAAGACATCGGCAAAGCCTCTGCACCAGCAACAGTAGCAGCAGGTATGGCGTCGCTGGCCACTTCTGGCGGGCCACCATCAGCGCCGGACAGTGTCCCGGATATGGTGGTGGACGAGAAGTCATCGGAGGCCGTCCAGGAAACAGTATCCAGACCTGGTTGCGACCTCAGTTCCGGATAGTTCTGAAGCAGTCCGTTGGTGGAAGTTCGAGATTCCTCCTCTTCCACGTACCACAGCAGTCCGTTGTTGTCACCTGGGTGGTCGTCATTGTCCTCATCGTCTTCGGAAAGGATGACGTCGCATACGGAGAGCTGGTCGTCACCATCTTCTTGCATGAGAGGGCTGGTCACTTCCTCGATGACTACGTTGGTGTTAGTGTCATCCATGGCGATGACTGTGACTGAAGGGGCGCTGGCGTCGTCACTTGACTCAGCGCTGATCATGCGGATGGGAGGCCCCATGTATTTAGTGGATTTGGTACCTATGGTGTAAAAAATGTTTAGTTACTAGTAACAACCGATTTCTCATACTAAGAGCCTTGCTTCAGTTTCACAAAAGATCTATAATTGGTTTGAATCTAAACTGGAAACACAGACTGATAGGACGTAACTACTGATAGAACGTAATTAAGACAGTTTATAGAGCTAATAGTAATAAACCTTTCTATCCTAAATTGATCCTGATAAGGTAAAGATAAATGGAAATTGAATTAATTGAATCTAGTTGCAAAACTGAAATTCTCTAAAGAATAATACCATTGCAAGAGTCTAAGTACCTTGTTGCTGTTGTTGAATAGGCTTCCCTGGCGACCTATACGATCCCGGATCGGAGTGCCCGGAACTGCAAAGGCTGATGACGCTTCCCACTAAGGGCGTGGGGCTAAGTTGAGTCATAGATCTTCTTTCTTCAGACTCTGCAGTTGCAGTGGTATCGATGATGGTGTGGCGTCTCCGGGTCGGGTCGCTGGTGGAGGCCACTGGCCACGACATGGCCCCACCAGGCTCGTCGTGAACAGAGATGGTCGCCAAGGGGCTGTAGTAGGCACCATGTTTTCGGTCGTTGAGAGCAGCGTCTGCGGACGAGTGAGGTATCGCTTATGTTAGAAACAATAATTGATAACATTTACAGTATAGGTCCTGATCATTGCCTAAGCCTACAATGCCCATTATATTGGGGCCCTAAAAAACTGGCTGCCAGCCTGCACATTTTGTTTCTTTTGTTACAAGTTTGTACGATTTTGTGAAATAAAGTATTTAATGTTTTTGATTTTTCAATAATAATAGATACAATACTAATTAGTTGATATTATAATATGTATTGATTGACCTTATTTTTGAAGGGTAAAACTTAGCAGTGTGTAAATATTTTTTGTAACAATGCACTCTAAAAAAGGCACCAAAATTATCCGGGCTTTGGGCCCCAACCCTTCATGGTTCGGCCCTGTACTTACGAAAAGTTTCTTGCTGCTTTAAATTATGCAAAAGGAAAATGCTAATAACATAAAGCCTTACTAAGTCAAATAAATTTCATTCCCTGTTGATAACAAAAACATGAATGTTGATAATAAAAGCTTTATTTATAAAAGCTTTATTAAACAACAACAAAGAGGTTTAAGATAATTCTTGAAAAATTAAGCATTACGTTTTCCGTCCGTGTCATCGGAGAAACGGAAGATGAAGTTGGCAGGAAGCGAGGACATCTTTACGAGTTTTTTATGCGCTGTTTGTTTCATTTCCTCTTGCTTCCGAGCTTCTCTTCGACGATCACGGCCCTGAATTAGAAAAAAAGAAAGGAATGCATTATATATAAAAATTATTTTAACCATATATATATATATTAATATTGTGGTGTATTTGAACCCTATTGCTTTAAGAAATTGTGTACGGGTTTTAAAGATTTTAGACTCAACCAGCTGAGAGAATCTCTTTTTAAATCTCTTGCCACCTGTACTGAAGATTACTTCATATTAATAATGTATCTTTTTTCATTGCTTTAAGGTTAAACAAATATTTTATGTACTAGTATTTTATGGTTTTTGTTGATTTGCAAATCATTTTGAATCCATGTCTTTAAAAATAGAGTTAGGAGACAAAGGGCTATACCGTACACATAAGGGAGATTCGTCGATACATAGCAAATTTCAAAGTAAAGGTTACATAAACAAAAGCCATGTATAACTTTATTAGGCTCCTGATCATGCATAAACATTTTGGAACATTTTGGTAATCAAAAATTGGTCTGTTGGTTGAAAAAATGTGTATAAGTTCTCAATATAATAAAATCTCTAAATGTAAAAAAGGTTCATGTCCACTGGAAGATTTAAACTCATGCTTTTTTCCTGAAATTGTTAGACGAAAAGAAACTTGGTGGAAAATTCTCCATTGGAAATTATCCGTTTTTATAAGTTAAACGATTCAATTACTTCACTTCTACCGTCCTCGTGTAGCTCTAGTGCGACAAGTATTCCATAAAATATTTCAAACAAATAAATCTATAAGGGTTTTCGATAATATTATGTTGTTTATGGTTGAACTAACATTGCCTTTTTTTATCAATAAACATTGGTTAAATTAGCATCATTTTAAGTCCTATAGTCTTTTTAATTAAACTTTATGTACTCAGCATACAGGGAAAAAATACTGAAAATACACTGTCTGTAAATAATTGTTGGCCTCCAGCCAATTTTACTTCCAAAAAAAAAGAAAGGAAAGATGTACCTTTCTGCGCACGGAGTCGGCAATCTCCGCGGCGAGCTGTCTCTCTATCTCTGCGTCTATCTCTATGTCGTCGTCCATATGCTTATGAGACTCCTCGAGGTGCTTCATGAGCACTGCGACGACGACATTCACCAGCACGAACTGTGCCATCAGCACGAACACCACGAAGTAGAGGGGCGCGATCACGGGCGACACGCAGCAGTTGCGGACGCAGTCCGACGAGGGGTCGCAGTTGTCCCTCAGGGTGTCCTACACGCAGAGAACAGAAAAGAGCTTAGAAATTAAGGGGAAGATTTTGAAAGAATCGATATTGCTTAGTATTGTGGAAAGGGGGGACAACTGAGCAGCTTTTTTTAGGTGACGAAATTGGTTTTATTGAGTTAAAATTGTTAGAAGGTTTTAAATATGTGGTCTATTGGGTGAATAGTGGACAAGAGCAAGTTGTCCCTAAGGGTGTTACACAGCAGTTGTTTCCCAAGGTGTCCAAAGTACACAGCACAGATTTTGAAAAAGGCTGTACAGCAATGTACGTGGAAAGGTGAGGCAACTGTAAGAATGGATTTTATTGAGTTAGAATGGCTAGAAATTGCAAAATACTTAAATATCTGGTCGATTGGGAAATTTTTTGAAAGAAACAACATTGCTTGGTACGTAGGAAGGGGATAGATTACAATTCACGAAATTGGCTTTTTGAGTTAAAAGAAAGTTTTATGTGGTCGATTGGGTGAATCCTGGACAGCAGCTGAGGAAGCAGTCAGAGGACTTGTCCCAGTTGCCCCTCAGAGTGTTCTAAACACACGACGTTGCTTAGAAATGAATGGGAAGATTTTAAAAGAAAACTGCATAGTACTGTACGTGGAAAGGGTATGCGATTAACAATGCAATTGCAAAAATGTGTCAAATTTTAAAGTACGTAATTGTAAAACCTTTATCCTTTTTTGTTATGAATCTATTAATTGAAGCCCATAGCTTTTGAGCTGCAATTAAAAGATTCATAACTTTTTGTGCTGAAAAATGTCCACCGATTCTTCTACAATGTTTTTTTAAAGGCGTTACGTTTCCTTTAACATTGTAACATATTAAAAAAAAAAACAATAATTGTGGCAGTCTTTATAAGACTACTCATACTCTGCTGTATTCATGTCTGACTAAATTGCCACTGACAAAGCATATATGATCTCTAAAATATTATAAGTGATTGATGTAGGGGCTCACCTTCATGATTCCATTCCAGTTATCACCTGTGGCCACCCGGAACAATGTGAGGAATGCCATCCCAAAGTTCCGAAAGTGCGCATGCTCACCGAGACCCTGGCATGGATAGTCGTCAGTACATTCTGAAACAAAACCAATCACCATAATATTAAAATTTCAATGAAGACACATCTATCTAACTCATCATCAATAACCAGTACATCGGATAGTGATAGAGGTTTTCCTGCTGCTTTGCACTAAAACTAAAATATGTTATACCTATTTATCCTTTTAGTCGTTCGTTGTTCTCATGTAAACATGCTATCAGTGCCAGTTAATTGTGCAGCACACGGCTTTAAATCTCTTCGAAAGTGTCAATAAATGAATTGATAAATACTTAATTTTTTTTTTATCTAATACCTCTTAAGTAAAACAAGAACGCTGAATATGTACTAAAAAAATTGAAATCTGACATTGTTCAAACTAAAAAAAAAAGATTTTTTTTTCTTGGGAGGTGGGGGCAAGGTAGCTGCACCCAAATTATAGATTCCCCCCACTTCTTTTTCTCCTCTCCCACCACTGCGGATCGGTTTTCATTGTAGGAAGTTTTGTATTTTTATAATTGTACAGTTGGGCGTTGATTAATGTAGTATTCCGCTACTTACCCAGGCGGCCGAACAATTCGACTCCCAAAGCAGCAAATATGAAGAAGAGCAGAAAAAATAGAAGGCCTAAGTTCCCAACTTGGGGTAGAGCCTGCATGACTGTATCAAGTAGGGCACGTATGCCCTTCGCCATTTTGAGCAACTTGAGGACTGAAACGAAAATTCAAAATCATATATGCCACTCTCAAATAGACTAAGACACAGTAACTTAACCCACACTGACCCACTGATGAATATTATGCAAACCATTCAATTAACGCCAGTTTTTACATTACACTGTATATTAAGGTTTAAAGCCTTAAAGAGGTTGTTTAAAACAAGTTTATTCCTAAACTTAAAGTAACCATTCATACTTAGCCTTATTAGTAAAATCAGTTAATATTTAAAGTGTTCTTAAATAAACATTAAGGAAATTTTAATTGAAAAGCTTTTTATTGCTGTTAATACCACTATTATTATAAACTTTATTTTTTTTAATTCAAAAACCATAAAATCGTTCTTTATCAAAGTTTTTACAATATTTGATGACACTCGAATGAATTGTGCAAATTTTTACAAGAAATATATTGACAATTATCAATTCAGTATTCATCAAAGTATGCACATTTGAAGAGTACAGGGGAAGAACCACTTGATTTATTAGGAGTCCTCCCGTAATTGTGTCTGCATGGTGGACATTGGCGACAGGAAACCGGTTTTTCTTTCGGTTCTTCATTCGCGGTACAAACGTGTGACTCGTGTCTACTGATCTCTGGCGTGAATCAGGGTTGCCGCGAAAGAAAAACAAAGCGAGTAACCGTTTTCTTTACACCAGTTTAGACGACTTATCGCTATCATCGCCAAAGAGACCTATTGAGGAAAGCTTTTTGCGAGGCTGGTTTTTCCATATACTCTTCATTTAATAAAGGTTATTAAAGGTCTTAAGCCAATTGAAACCACTAACCTCTTGCAATTCTCAATACTCGCATAACTCGGATGATTGTCGGATTAATTGGTATAACTTCGGATTCCATTTCTTCCAAAACGATACCAATTACGGAAAGTATGACTATTCCCACGTCTAATTGGTTCCATCTGAATTGCAAAAAAGTAGTGTAACACATTACAAAAAGCAGATAATTAAAAATTTAAATTGTGGTAGTTATAAATTAGGTTATTAATAATCTATAGATACAAACCGGTCTGAAAGGTATCGTCGTAAGCCCAGGGCAACAATTTTCATTGCTGATTCGAGAATGAAGACAGCAGTAAAAAAGTAGTTAAACACCTTTAGGGCATACACGAGTTCCTGTAAAAAGAATGTACATGATTCAATTTGTTCTCAAAATTCAATATAAGGCAATAAAATGCAATTTTGGCCCATGTAAATCAATAAGTTGTTGAGAAAAGTTTTATTTTATTTGATATTTTGGTTCAAATGAATTTTTATGTTTTAATAAACAATAAAACATCACTTTTCAAGTTAAAAATGCTTTTAAGTACTAAACGAGATAAGTTTTGATTAAAAAGTCAATGTTAAATTAAGGTGCCTCCTTCCAAATAACAGAGTTAGTTATTACTAACCGCTGAAGCATATTAAAACTTTTTTTATATGATCTGTTAACAAAATAAATCTTTTAAAACTTAAACTGCTTTGCGGAGCGTTTATTTAGGTAAAAGATATCTAGTAAAATTTATGCGCATGACTGTTTTCAGATAGGAAATATTGTTTCAATACTAAGCAATTACCTCATACTTTTTCAATACTAAGCAATATGTTTTAATACTCAATTCAATACCCTTTACTTTTTTAATACTCAATCAAATTCCCCTCACGTTTTAAATATTTATCAAATATCACATACTTTTTAATACTTAATCAAATACCCCATACTTTTTAAATCAAATAACCCATATTTTTTGAAACTCAATCAAATTCTCCATACTCACTCAACCGAATCCTCATGCTTTTTTAATACTTAATCAAATACCTCATATTTTTTGATAGTCAATCTAGTAATTTGATAGTCAAATTCTTATTACTTAATCAAATACCCCGTACTACTTTAATACTATTTAAGTACCTCTTACTTTTTTGATACTCAAATAAATGCCCCATACTTTTTTAATACTCAATACCCCATACTTTTTAATACTCAATCAAATACCCCATTGGGGATTTCCAGTGTCTTACCATGGGCATCATGTAGAATTCGGTGGCCATGGTCACCACATTCAGCCCGATGACGGCCGCAATGGCCAGGTCGAAGTATTTGCGAAATACTCAATCGAATAGCCCATATATTTTGAAACTCAATCAAATTCTCCATACTCACTCCACCGAATCCTCATGGTTTTTTAATACTTAGTCAAATACCCCGTACTACTTTAATACTATTTAAGTACCTCTTACTTTTTTGATACTCAAATAAATACCCCATACTTTTTTAATGCTCAATTCAATACCCCATACTTTTTAATACTCAATCAAATGCCCCATTGGGGTTTTCCAGTGTCTTACCATGGGCATCATGTAGAATTCGGTGGCCATGGTCACCACATTCAGTCCGATGACGGCCGCAATGGCCAGGTCGAAGTATTTGCGAAATACTCAATCGAATAGCCCATATATTTTGAAACTCAATCAAATTCTCCATAATCACTCCACCGAATCCTCATGGTTTTTTAATACTTAGTCAAATACCCCGTACTACTTTAATACTATTTAAGTACCTCTTACTTTTTTGATGCTCAAATAAATACCCCATACTTTTTTAATACTCAATTCAATACCCCATGCTTTTTAATACTCAATCAAATGCCCCATTGGGGTTTTCCAGTGTCTTACCATGGGCATCATGTAGAATTCGGTGGCCATGGTCACCACATTCAGTCCGATGACGGCCGCAATGGCCAGGTCGAAGTATTTGCGAAATACTCAATCGAATAGCCCATATATTTTGAAACTCAATCAAATTCTCCATACTCACTCAACCGAATCCTCATGCTTTTTTAATACTTAATCAAACACCCCATATTTTTTGATAGTCAATCAAATTCTTATTACTTAATCAAATACCCCGTACTACTTTAATACTATTTAAGTACCTCTTACTTTTTTGATACTCAAATAAATGCCCCATACTTTTTTAATACTCAATACCCCATAGTTTTTTAATACTCAATCAAATACCCCATTGGGGTCTTCCAGTGTCTTACCATGGGCATCATGTAGAATTCGGTGGCCATGGTCACCACATTCAGTCCGATGACGGCCGCAATGGCCAGGTCGAAGTATTTGCGAAATACTCAATCGAATAGCCCATATATTTTGAAACTCAATCAAATTCTCCATACTCACTCAACCGAATCCTCATGGTTTTTTAATACTTAATCAAATACCCCATATTTTTTGATAGTCAATCAAATTCTTAATACTTAATCAAATACCCTGTACTACTTTAATACTATTTAAGTACCTCTTACTTTTTTGATACTCAAATAAATACCCCATGCTTTTTTAATACTCAATCAAATACCCCATAGTTTTTTAATACTCAATCAAATACCCCAGTATTGTTTTCCAGTGTCTTACCATGGGCATCATGTAGAATTCGGTGGCCATGGTCACCACATTCAGTCCGATGACGGCCGCAATGGCCAGGTCGAAGTATTTGCTGGTGATGATGTTGTGAGTGAGGAGGCGGGGCTTCGAGTAGTTGATGTAGTAAGGGGGTTCCCGCATCTCTGTACGTGACGAGACACAATAAAGACTTTTAATTTTCTTCATCACTGAATAGCATCATTTCATTTCTTCATCATTTCGAATATTTACACTCTTAAAACGAACGAGCGATTTCAACTCAGTCTGAGTTAATTTCACTCCTCCAGTCTGGAAAATGCACTTACCCGGAAGGAGTGGATTCTTTGTGTGACAAGCCTCCGACAGGATCACTCCAAACGAGTGATTTTAACTCAGTCTGAGTTAATATTCATGCCTTTCCAGTGTCGCAAATGCACTTCTCCAACTGGAGTGGATTTCACTCTTTTGTTTTAAGAGTGTAATTTATCTATTCATATCGTAAAGTTGAAGAGCTTAGTGGAAGAACTTGCTTAGTGACATTTTTGAAAAAATAGTGTTTTTTTTTGTTAATGAGCATGTTATTCCCTACTTTAGAGATAACAAGATTCACCCTTTCGTAAACTTCAAGTTACGTAGATGTTTCACCCTTTGTAAGTGTTGTTTTTAACTTATCCAAGTGCAAAAGAAAAACTTTAAACTCATTTTCTCGTTTTCACCTTTTTGTCACTTAGCAGTTCTTCCACTAAGCTCTTCATTTATTTCCTTTGAAATATATATTTGGATTTCGATTTTTTTTCGTTTTAAAGAACATTATGCAAAGTAAAGTTACATAATTTTAATTTTAGGAAAGCTAAAGATACAAGCAAAGAATGAAGCAAATCATAGTGTCAAAAGCCTGATAAGAACGCATTCAGAATACTCAGTTGTAATATAGTAGCTTTACATCTTTTTTCTTAAGTTTAAATATAGTGATGCGCATTAAAAGTTTTCATTTTAATATAACATTTAATGTTTTTTTTACATATTAATAGAATCTTTATTTTCTGCGACATAATTATTTTCAACATAATAATCTTTTACCATGAAAAATTTTGCCACCTAATTGTTCTGTCGAATATATAAAAAAAAGTCAAAATCATTCACAGTTCAAAAATGGTTTTAAAAATGAAATCTTTTGCGACTTTTTTAAGAATATAACTATCAGAGCAAAAGAGAAAATAATTTAAACAGAAATATATTTGAAGTTCTAGCATGAGGAAAGTATATTTTAAAGATTTCTGTTTAAAGTTTTTGTATATGGGAAGAGCTAGTCACAGCAGAAAGAGGATAGAGATAAGCCCACATTCTTACAATATTTTTCGTCTTACGTTTCTTTTTCTCAGCATATTTTGCTCTGTTTCGCCTCTTTTGCCATCCAGTAAGTAAAGTGGACACGGTGTTCACTTTACTTTGAAATAACTCCTTGTGGAGTGTTTTAAAAGTAGCTTGGAGCCAAGATTGCCTAGCAGGATCTACAATAAAGGTCTTTTGTACTTACTAAGTTTTTTTTTCTAGAATAATAAGAGTTTGTTTTTGTTGGATAATAATTTGCATTCATGAAACTTTCGGTCTTGTTAATTTTAATATAATAGTCAAAAACAAAGTTTTTTGAGGTTGCTATTTGATTTAAATTTTTAGCTTTGTCTGAAACATATACGTGTTATAATTTTCAACTTTATGATATTTTTGGAATAACAAAATGGTATGGAGATCGTTGGCATATTAAATTCCGTTCTGTAAAGTAAGAGCCACAATTTGAATGTTAGCTTTGCATGATTAGTAAATTGAATAATTTTTATTATTTATGCTGTAAAAATGATACCGTCATTGAATATCAATGAAAATATCTGGAGCATGGTGTATGATAATTTTATCTTGAAAAAATTACTGTACAAAATTACAGGTTATCACTAAGCAAGAGAATTGGCTAATCAAGAAATTTTGAAAATTTGAATTGTGTTCTTCTGTAAAAAAATAAACTTGACTCTGAATGTGGGTCATAAGAATTCCGTTATGTAAACTCAAATACTCATCATTACATGCTATATATAATCCAAATATTTATTATCAGGGCCGGATTTTTAAATCGGCAAAGTAGACTGTAGCCTAGAGCGGCAAATTTTTTTGGGGCGGCACATTTTAGTACCAATTAAAGTGGAATTCGGCATTGAAAAATTACTGTAAAGACATGAATATTTTTAACAAATAATTTACATTAATGCGTAAACAGTAGTAAACGTATCTTTTGAACTAATACTTCGTAGCAAACATGGTCTCTGCGAAGGGCATTGCACCCCTCCTCCCGGATTTCTAAATTGAAAGAAAGATAGTAGAACAGTTTAAAAAATTCGCCTATTTCTCTTTCGATTTAGTTTTTAAAGGTACATAGATGATTCTAATATGCGTATATATTTTAAAAACAACACATTACCACCCGATTTTGCACTTAACCAGCTACTTTTTCCGAAAGGTGATTAATTATGAGAGTGGCGGCAAATCAATCGTAGCCTACAAGCGGCAAATCTTTAAATCCGGCCCTGTTTATTATCAATAACCATTTAACCCATTAATGACAACTTTGTGAACTCCTTTCATTTCCGAATAAAAGCGGTAACTTTAAAATGTTTAGATTCGTGTCATTCATTTGTTCTACCTAAGTTGTTTAGGACTATGTATATTTAGATTAAACTTGAGGGGAGTCGGATGGGTGTTTGGGTAAAAAATGTCGATTTTCTATTTTTTTATTTTTTAATCTGCATCTCTAGAGATTTAATTTAAGACCAAGATAATCGATTTCTGTTCAGTAGTTCTCTTTTTATGAGTAACGATCGTCTATAGCCATTTATGACATCAAAAATAACATCATTCGATTTTTCTATGAAAAAAGACTTGTTATTAATCCCAATAGATGCCAGACCTATTAATTTTTTTTTAAAATTATGATCCAAAACATGATGATGCCAAATGGCATCACTGAGACTGAAAAGGTTAAGAAGTCTTAAAAGAATGAATAGAAGGCCTACTCACTCCTCCTCTTCTTCTCCATCTTCTTGGCCCTCTGGGCGGCTCGCATTGCCTTCTCCTCCTTCTCCTGCTCCTCCCGGCAGCGGTGGAAGTTCTCCACCACCACCCCCACGAACATGTTGAGCACGAAGAACGCCACCAGCAGCAGGAACGAGATGAAGTACAGCAGACGCCACTCGTTGTAGTTCGTGATCGGCTGCGAACGAGTCACGGAGAGAGGATTTGGTTGGTATACATATATTTTCAGGCTTGTGTGCTTGCTAAGAGAGCCGCTTATAAATCTTCGTCAAGTAAGACAGTCACAACACACACTCACACTCACATGCACACATATACGTGACAGATGATGCCATCTATCACGCGCCACCTCCATAATTTAGACATGTCCCTGAAGGGGAGGGTAATAGTTTCCAGGAACCTGTACCGTGGGAAACTGCGCAATGACCGTCCACAGGACTTTCGGACCCAACAGATTTAACGAGCACGTATTCGGTGAGTTTTCAGCGACCAGGACTCGATCGCGAGACCTTCCGATCCGTAGATCGCGACACTGACCACAGGGCGTCTCACAGCCCGTCATAGAGAGGACAACTTGACTATTTCTTATCAGTAAGTTGCAAAATCAACAAAGTAGAGAAACTCTTAGATAAAAATTTAAAATATTTGATGCTTTATTTCACTAAAAATAGGGTTTTTTAATAGCTGCAATGGCTGTGTGGTGAAATGTTTCACCGTATTTTCGGTATTGGGCTGAACGCTTCACTCGCTGTAGTTCATGTTCGGCTGCAATACACCGCGCATTCGCACGTTTCCAAATGGGTCATATGGGGACACTTAGCGCAGAAGAAATTTTTTTTTTTGATTTAGCAAAAATGGTGCAAAACATTTTTTAAAAAATTATTCTGTCAGTTCAACCAAATAGATTTTTTGATTGAACAGAAGTTTAGTCACACAATTTTTCCTAACGATTTCTTACTTTTTTCGTTTTGATTATAAATGTTGATTCACTCCTTTGATTTGCAGTTGCTTATGCATACGCCATGACATCACAGTTAGAAACAACCAATATCAAGCCGAGCATACCTCAACTAAACGGTGTTTTGTTGCGGTGAAACTACTGACGTAGTTGCGATAGGTAAAACATTGTTAAGTCAATAAAATTAGTCTACAGTGTTCATCGACAAAAACGAAAAAAAAAAAGGTTCTTCCAGCAAAATATTTTCCCCCGTGTTCCTTTTTCTTATTAGCAAGTTACAAAATAACAAAGTAGAGGAACTGTTAATAAACTCTTAAAAATGTTGGGCTTGATTTAACAAAAAAATATTGTTACGATTGCCTGCAAGAGCTGTCTAGTAAAATAATTCACTACATTTTTGGCATTCTATTTAACCATTAGCGAGGTTTTCGTTTCCAATACCTGAAAAATGTGCAAACCGAGTACTAAAAAACTTGTGAAACATTTCACCACACAGACGTTGCACCTTTTAGGAACCATTATTACGGTGACACCAAGCACCAAATAGTTAACAGTGTGAATGGAATTTACCTGCTGATCGACTCCCACTGCGTCTAGGCCGGTGTACATGATGTTCACCCAACCGTCTTTGGAGGAGAGGACAAATAAGGACATGAGAGCCTAGGGAAAAAAATCACTTACTAAACAGTTTGAATCAGCAGAATGTGTGTTTAGCATTTCAAGAACAGAGCTGGAAAGTCACTCGAGGTACGATTTTCTCTGAAGGTATTTCTTGGAGTAAACTTTAAAATCTTTGAGCTGTAAAAATAACGACTATATGCTTTCGTGATATTCTATGATACTTCATTCGGAATTGAAATATAGGTAAGGATATCATCAAATTATTCAAATGCTTATTTTTATGCATTTAAAAGTATCATTTGAAGTAAAAAAAATGAGCGAAAGACTGGCTCAGTAATATTGGGATCAGAACTTTATAGCTAAGTTTAAAAAAACATGTAATACAAAAAAAAAAAATAATAAATAAACTAACTAAGCTACTAAACTTAATTAATTGGGATAATTAAATATAACCGCACATATGACAAAACATAATCAAAGAGTTGAACGCATAAAAAAAATTAAAGCTTATGAGACAAAAATAAACGAAATGCATTATTAGAAATTTTGAAAGAAATGCTTTAAGAACAGTGCGCAAGTTCAGTGAACTTACTTGGCCAAGATTGTCAAAATTATAGCGTTGATTAACCCACTGATTTCTTGCGTCTGCTTCACAGTCTGTCCGGTTTTTTACTTTTCGTACGTCGGGGCCTTCACAGTAGTAGAGGCTGCCCTTGAACAGCTGGAATTATAATAAAGTTTAAGTAACTTATTTTAATAACTCTCCAATGTCACTCCGAGTCCTTCTAGATACAATGTCTTACAGGTGTCTTAGTGGGGCTGGGTATCCCAGTCGGTTAAGCACTCGCCTAGCATGTGAAAGGTCCCAGGTTCGGGTCCGGTCATCGCCAAAATAACTGCCGAACTATAAACGGCCCATGCAGCCAAAAAATGTCCGACGAATAAAGGGAGTGCACGTTAAATATCCTTCGAAATCCTAACGCTGCGTATGATGTCACCCGTAACGGTTGCGTTGGGTGCCTATTCAGGTGTCGGCTCGTCACTTGACTGTGGTTCTAAAATACGACGCCCGTCGCCAATAGCCCTGCTCCAATGTAGCTCCAGTGCGACGATAATTCAAACCTAACCTAACCTAAAGGTGTCTTAGCTCTAAAGGTGTCTTAGCATATATTACAGGTTTAGAGAGAGAGTATGAAAACGCTAAAAAGCAGGCTTGAGTTTGGATAATAATTTGGCTAATAGAGATGAATAAAATTGTAAATAACTTCTTTTAATGGTAACTTTAAAACAAAAGAGAAGTAAATTTACCTGTGCTTTGCTATAAAATTAATGAACCTTTTACATCAAATTTGAAATTGAGATATTGTTTTTATATTAGACATATCAGTATTTTCTATTAACTCATTCAACAATTTTGAGTTCCTAATTATTTGTAGCTCAATGCGCTGAATATTTTTTGATGAATCGCGCTTGTCTGCAGAACTCGTAGTTTGGGCTTTGAAAGTGGATGTTGGATAAACGGAAAGACGTAGCTTTTATTAAAGCTTTAATTTTTTACTTTAAAACGTTATGTGGAAGCTAAAACGGAAAGTTTTTCTTTCATTTTGCATGACGTTCTTTGAATACGAATTCGTAAATACTATTTTTTTTATCGTATTAATATTTAAGAACAATAGCTTACGGTAATTATTGACAAAATTATCATACTTTTATTAATTAAAAATTATCTAATTAATGTTTTAAAAATTTTATCATCCTACTTATGTTTTACATTAGATATTATGTTGTTTATAATATTAAATTATTAAAGCTAATAATGCTTTTTTTTATATTAGTTTCACAAGTGCGCTTTTCATACAAATATTACCGTGTAAATTCGCACCCTGTAAAAGTGTATTTTCCTTGCATATCTATTTATTGCTAAGAAGCTACTTGAATGCCCTGATTTTAGTTTACATTTTATTCATTAGATGGCGCTAAGGCAGCACACTTAATATTTTCGTTTTTGCAAAATCTAACAGCTGTAATCCGAACTCCAACCAAAGACTACTCCGTATATCCATTGCTGAAAATTAATTACATCACAAAATTGTAAAAAAAAAAATCCTTTGAATCTTCGAAACAACGAGATTTTTTCAAGGTATCGGACTACATTTTGGAAACGTAATCGAATATGCTTAAAAAATAATGGGGCATTATTTTAACCAACGGCGGTTTTAACAGAGGAAAAAAAACTTTGTTTAGTTGAATCCTTTTAAAACTGGAAGTAATATTTGAAGAATTATTACATGAAAAGTACCTTTTTTAAAACGAAATCTTAGAGTTAGAATTTTTTTTTGCTCTGGTTTTAATAAATTTCCAAATAAGCAATTATTATTGAGCTTAAAAAAAAAGAATTTTAAGTTCCATTATCAGTTTTAACAAACTAAAACACATAGATCGCACTATAAAAGAATTTCCACTTTTATAGTGCGATCTTTCAGGAATAATAATTTAATACATGATTTGTAATTAAATGTATTCTTTTCTAACATTTTGTATACTTTAAATTGCTATTTCATCATTTTAAGGGCAGATGGGCCCGATCGGCCGTGGGTCTCTATAACAAAGTGCCTCAGTGCTATTCCAATGATAAAAAAATATTTTCTAAATCACATTTCTCTGTCTGTATTGAATATTTTTACAAATGGTTTTTAAATGATATGTGTAGATAATTAACAAGTCTCCACAATCCCACTTTCATGTTATTGCTCCGAATATTTTGCTCAAAATGATTTATAAATTAAAAAAAAAAACGAAACATTTCTGAAAAGTGGAATCCTCGGGACCTTAAGTCAGCTACATTTATCACATAAAAAAAGTTTGTAAAAATATTCAATTCGGTGGAATGTGGCTTAGAAAATATTTTTTTCTTATTGGATTAATACTGAGACACTTTGCACTCTAAAAATGGAATGCTCAAAAACGACGAAATTTTCCTTAATTTTGACGATTCCGTTACTGGCAAATGCTCCGAGTTTTCGTTTCCTCAAAGTGAGGAAATTTGAATCGTCATTTTTATGTGGATTTAAATGTCGTCTAACCTAAAGAAATATTTCGTCATTATTGAGTATGTGAGTACAACAATGAGATTCAGTTTCCACAAAATCAAGGTACAGAATAGTTAAATCACGATTGTAAAAGTGATGATTCGCGTTTACTCAAAAGTCACGCGATAGTTTGACGAAACAATCCTCAAAATTAACGAAATGAGGCATGAGGATTCATGAATCGTCAAAAATGAAAGTGTTATTTCTGAGAGTGTGGTTTGGGGATCCGCGGTCCAGTTGCTTCCCCCCTTAATTTATTTATATTTTTCACATGAAATGGATTGTGTGTGATGAATCGATTCTGCTTACCTGCACGCCTAAGATGCCAAATATGATGAAGAATGTGCAGCAAATGAGCACGATGTTTCCGATGGGTCGAAGCGAGGACAACAGAGTCTGAACCACAAGTTTGAGCCCGGGAGCTCGGTTGATGACTCTAAAGAAATGAAAAAAAAAAAGCGTTCCTTGTCTTAGAAATGATATTGAGGGATTCAAGTTAAAGTAGTATCTTACACTTTCAAATAGTTTTTACATATTTTTTTGTGAAAATGTGACGTGTGCAGAAAATGCCTTTATATTTATGGGATATATGATTCTGTTTAGGGGAAACTTTTGCAGGTTCTGTAAAAAGCTTAAACACAACCAAGTTGGAAAAATTTATACTGGAAATATGTAGTAACGATATTGTATGATTGAACAACACAAGGCTATTTTATTGGTTGTAAAGTGCATAAAATTGCCAAATGGTAGTATATTTAGGCGTTCTTAATATGCAGTAGAACTTCGATTATCTACATTCTAAAATATTATTCTACTATCTAAAATGACAAAATTGCATCATTATGTCCCATCTATTCATCCATCCATACGTATTCTTCCATCCAATTCATCCTACACTGTAAAAAATTTGGCCTGAATTTACTTACAATTACTAAGTAACTTTACAGGTATCACACCATTTACTAGAAAATCACCTGTAACCAATCTCTTATAGTAGAATTACTAATCAAACTGCTGTAGTAATACTAAGTAAATTGATGTAACGCCTACAGCGTCCCCTGCCTATCTTTTCTAGAGATGCGTCGTTTTCCTAGCAGCATTGTTTCTCGAAATTTGTTCGATTGGTCATCGGATTTAGCGAAAACTCACAGGTGATCGTATCTATAATTTGAAAGTGCGCGAGTCAAAATCAGCAATCGGTGAACGAAATTCTATTAATAAAAGTCATTGATTCGATATCGGTCAAAGGTAAAAATTCAATTAATGTACGTTTCATCGGAAAATTATGAAGAATTGATAATCGCAATGATAAGAAACAAAAAAAAAAATCAATAACATAAAACATAAAATTTCTATCAATAACATAAAACTTCTTTAACGATTTTAACCTCTTTATTTACACGCAACTGAATAGCAAGTCCCGATGGCAGGAAGGTTCCGCACAGTTCCTCGTTGCAAGCGAGCGCTCGGATCCGGAGATACGTGGGTTCGACCCTCCGCAAATTCGAAATAATTTTCTACAAGAAAAATTAGTGGTGCCCTCTGGTTTGAAATTTTTGAAACTGTTTATAGTTTCTTAGTAAACTTACATGAAAATCCCCTGTAAAGCTACTGCAAGTTTCTTTGTAAACGTACAAGCAGAACATCTGCAAATCTACTACAGTTTTTTTAGTATGGTTACTAAGGAAATGTATGTGTTACTTACTAAGTTTAATGCAGTAAGGTTACTAGAAACGTTCATGGCACCTGAGTTTCCTAGAGATTTTCTAGTAATACTACTGATTTTTTTTTACTGTGTATTCCTCCATCCAATACGTAAAAGTTATGCCTTGCATTGTATTAAAAACTCTTTTCTTTTGAAAACAGTTTCTCCCATTTATAAAACACATGCAGTAATTAAAATACACACATTTTTCGAAAAAGAATCTATTATACGATATTTTTTTTTGTGTTTTTCCGAAAAGGAACCAGTTTCAATTGACTTGTATATTTGGGTACGGTATAAATAATTTCAAGTACCTGAGTGGCCTGAGCGAACGCAGGAGACGAAACACCCTGAGTATTCCGAATATCCTCGGGGATCCGTCCGCGATGAACGAGAGACAGAAGTCGACCAGCGAAATGATCACCAGCGACCCGTCCATCACGTTCCAGCCACTCTTGAAGTACGCCCTGTTGCCGTACCACAAACCCTTCGCAATCACCTGAAAGGTAACAGTATGGTATGGTATAGTATGGTACATATATATTCCAGCTTGTGTGCTTGTTCAGAGAACCGGTTACACTGGACAACAAAATTTCAAAAAAATTCTGCGAATCAGATGAAAGTACCCAATTCTGAATTATTTTGACGTGCTGAACACGAATATCACCTTAAAAAATGAAAGTTAGCTCTTGTTTTTGAG
Organism: Hylyphantes graminicola; assembly: GCA_023701765.1. Lineage (NCBI taxonomy): Eukaryota > Metazoa > Arthropoda > Arachnida > Araneae > Linyphiidae > Hylyphantes > Hylyphantes graminicola. The sequence continues at coordinate 45,410,762 of CM043113.1, forward strand.
TTACGTGTTTTTTCATTGCATAGGATACGGTGAAATGCATCGGCGCACCAAACACAACATTAATTAATTATAGTCAATTTTATTTACAGAAGCCCTCTGAATTTGTGCTCATACAGGTTATATATATTATCAAGACGATAGTGGTAAGAGATGATAACTTACAAGACTTTTCACCCACATTAGCAGCTTAATACCTTACTACGCAACATAATTGTTCTTACTTAAGAGGTGCAGAAAAAAAAAAGAGAAATAAATTCCTCACAATTCTCCAGATTGTTTTTAGGAGCTGTAGCATATTTAGCAAACGCATGGCTATTATCTTCATTAAAACTAAAAATATATATATTGTAGACTTTTTAGTAAATAGTGTCGTGTTAGACACAGACTTGAAGAAATGTTAGGCTATTTAACTTTTATCTTTTTCTAAATAACACCTCGTGGAACCGATTAGATGATGCAGAAATAAGTCATTAATCTAATTTGTTGGTTCCCTCTTAATCATAAAATTATATTCCGTTTTGTTCTATTGAATGGCATGCGTTTTTCTTCCAAGCATACGGCATTATTTGTTGTTCCAGATGAAGTCAAAGTGACAAATTTGCTACACAAGTTTAACTACATACGTGAGGAACCCAGAAATTTATCCTGGTATCCTATCTTGTAACCAAAATACAAAATATGATAAGTTTTCTTTATTTTTGCAGTGATGCTCTCTCTTTGTGCAAAAAATTGCCTTGTAAATGCATTAATAGAGCTAATAACTTCTGTTATATTTGCGGCAAAGTGCGTTACAGTTATAGATTTATTAATAACACTAATTTTTGATATTCTACAACTTCTAAAACAACCAAGTACGAAATACAAGGAATTTATTGCTCTTTATTCTGCACCTCTTGAGATAAGAACAATTATGCTGCTTAGAAGGGTTATAAAGCTGTTAATTTGTTTTCAAAACCCTAGAAACCTATCATTTCCTCCCACCTCCCAGGTTGATAATACTAAAAAAAATCTGTATGAACACAAATTCGGAGGTTTTCTGTAAACGAAATTGACTTTAATTAATTCTGCGTTTGGTGCACCCATGCATTTCGCCATATCCTATGCAATAACAAAAAACGACGTAACTCAAAAACAAGAGCTAACTTTCCATTTTTAAGGTGATATTCGTGTTTAGCACGTCAAAATCATTCAGAATCAAGTACTTTCATCTCATTCGCATTTTCACTGTTGACCAGTGTTATAAGCTTTCGTCATGTGGGACAGACACAGAAAGAATATTAACAGTCACAAAGAAAGGAATAACACATAGACAAATAACAACATTTATTGACGGTCTCAAACATCCATGCCTGACCGGGATTCGAGCCCGACCCCAGCAGCTCCAAAGGCTAGCGTCCTAACGATTGCACCACCGGCGGTTGGTAACAGTATAAATTGTTATCCTTTCCGACCGAGCTATCACGATCGCGCGGGTATAAAAGAAAATGTTCAAGCTCTTCAAAAATATCGATACCGAAGCAGCTGACTTGTACCATTCGTTAGTTGTATAAAAATGCCCTTGTTTTTATGGAGTTGCTGGCATTGATGTTGCTTAACGCATTTTTTCGATAAAACTCCAAATTTAGTCTCATAATTTTAAATCAGCGCCTTCAGACCGCCGGTCTTAAAGGGTTATTTTAAAGGAAGATATTGATAATAATAGTGATTGATAGATAATAGTCAAATTCAATCAACCCCACAAATAAACTTATTCCAAAAATTAAATAAATTAACACAGGCGCCAAGATATTATTGCACAGTGTAAAACTCCACTCTCATTTTATTATCATAGTGTTGGTACAAAAGATGTCACCTTGTGCTGTGAGTTGATATCTGATATAAAATTTATTGGCGCATTTATTGGCGGTTTGCTTCATTCGCAGTGATTAGAAGCAATATTCTTTGTTTAAACGCTTGATTAATTAAATTACTGACTGACTTTGGAAGTCGTGAAAACATCAATTTTGCTGTAAAGCAAACATCACAACACTGTGATGTAAAAAGTCACTAAAAATTATGAATTGAATTTGGTAAGAAAAGAACTTAAAGGACCTGAAATCTTCCTTCATGATATTTGACAGTAATTTTTAAAAGGAACTGTGAATAGTTTAGTTCACCAATACTTTTTTCAATTAGTTTAATAAATTCTTTAAGAGTTTTGGATTAGTTTTATTGTTTAGTTTTTCTTTGATGTATATAAAAAATATTTTTGTTCTAAAATATTGAATGGAAACTTAAAGTGTCACGAAGGGACAGATGAAATTTAGTGACATAAATTATAAATTGGCGATTATGGCTTCATTGATGTGACGAGTTTAAATTTTAGCTGCGAATGTACTTTGAAGAAAAATTACTTTACAGCTAATTAAGAGATCCGGTCGTGAAAAGTGTGCCATGATTACATTATATTAAGGGGGAATGGGCGCGCAGGACCGGGGGTTTCCAAACTCAAGTGCCTCAATGTTAATCCAATGGGAAAAAACTATTTTCTTTGCCACATTTCTCCGGCTGTATTGAATATTTTTACAAGCGTTTTTTTTAATGTGATAAATGTAGCTGACTTACAGGTCTCTATCTTCCCACTTTTTGAAATTGCTTCGAATATTTTGTGTCAAATAATTTATTGAATATTAAAAAAAATATTCGTACTAATTTCAAAAAGTGGGATTGTCGGGACCTGTAAGTCAGCTACATTTATCACATAAAAAAATACTCTTGTAAAAATATTCAATACAGCCGGAGAAATGTGGCAAAGAAAATAATTTTCCCCCATTGGATTAACATTGAGGCACTTGAGTTTGGAGACCCCCGGTCTTGCACGCCCATTCCCCCTTAAGAGCAAAAATGTATGGACCTCTTACCTTTATGAACATCTCGATGGCGAAGACGATAGTAAAAATATAATTGGCAGCTGTAAGGACAGTCCGCTCCATACTCCCTGGAGGAATCGTGGGTCTCTCCATAGCCAAGGTGATGCAGTTGAGAGATATAAAAAGTAACACGCCGTAGTCGAAGGCTTTCTTCGAGGCGATATGGTTGCACAGTTGCCGGAATCTACATACGAGAAACATATATGTTCAAGCTTGAGACTCCACCTACACTCTAAAAATGGAATGCTCAAAAACGACGAAATTTTCCTTAATTTTGACGATTCCGTTACTGGCAAATGCTCCGAGTTTTCGTTTCCTCAAAGTGAGGAAATTTGAATCTTCATTTTTATGAGTATTTGAATGTCGTCTAATCTAAGGAAATATTTCGTCATTTTTGAGCATGCGAGTACAACAATGAGATTCAGTTTCCTCAAAATCAAGATTCAGAATCGTCAAATCACGATCGTAAAAGTGAGGATTCACGTTTACTCAAAAGTCACGTAATAGTTTGACGAAACAATCCTCAAAATTAACGAAATGAGGCTTGAGGATTCATGAATCGTCAAAAATTAAAGTGTTATTTCTGAGAGTGTACAGTATTTTTGAAGATTTCTCAAGCACTTCCCGCTTTTTATAAATCTATGGATCAGTGACCGGCCATCTGCAGCTAACCGTACTCAAAAGAAATTAGTGGACTTCTTAGTAGTTGCATTTAAAATAATCCTTATTTAAGGTAAATCAACCCTATTTTTTCCGATTGGCTATATGTTTCTTAAAATGAAAGCGATGAAAAAAATATAACAAAGCTAAGCACAAAACAGTGAAATGTCGATAATGTTAGAAAGATAATATTTTTACTTGAATTTGATTGTATTGTAAATAGTTTATAACTGTTTTACAAAATTTCTACTAATTTATTCCCTTACTTTATAAAAATGTACAGTTTGAGTGGAGATGTAATATATTTAAACTATGTTAGATGCTAGCAAGACCGTTATAATTTTTTTAATTTAAAAAACGCATTGTCTAAAATAATGCAGCGAGTAATTTTTATTAAAGGACATGTTTAAGTAAAAAGGAGCACATAACTTTTAGTTGAAATTTAAAAATATGCTCATTTAAGTTTTCTCATTTATATTTTTTAATAAAAATTATCGACAGATTCTTCCTTTTTCTCACTTTCTTAGTACTCTGATTACTATTTACTTTGAAAGAAAAAAAAATTCCCGAACTATTTAATTGCGTATAAATAATTTATAAGTAATTAATTTACCTTTTTTATTCCCCTCGCTAAGTTTTTGTTCAATTTAAAAAACATGTCATTACTTTTCATTTTAAGATTACTTATTATTTAAAGATTAAAAAAAAACATTACTTACCTATTCGAAGGAGGAAACAAGAAAATAGAATAATTTTCTCTCTTCTTAATCCAGCCATTCGGCTCGATGATCCATAATATCTAGGGAATGAAAAAAAAATAATACCGGAATAATATTTGTAATACTTTAATTAAAATACTGAAACATGAAAATTCTTTGAAAGTTTTGGAATATTTTCCCTTTTATTTTCATAAGAAAATTATTATAAGAAGAAGAGAATTTTGAACCTTATCTTTAACAAACACTCATTTGAATTTTAAATTACTACTTCAATATTTTTTGTAAGATCCCAAAAGATATCGAGAATTAAAGTTTAAAGAATAAGTTTGTAAGGTGGCTTGGGGGGCATAGCTGTTTGCTGTATACTTTAGGAATTATTTGATGTATAATGTGGAAAACAATTTTTTTGAACTGCCTTGAGTATTTTAAAAGATATCAGATGGAATCATAGATTTTAGGAGGGCTAACTAGCTAAATTGCGACATGTTAACAGCGAGTTCTGCCTGTTAAGTCTTATTTAGATTTATCTACAGTATTTAGATTTTACTTTTGGTGTTGAACTATTAATTGCTTAATACCATGAATTTATTACTTCTAACATTAAATTGAAATCGCTTTCGAAGACAGTAATTGATCAAGTACAATCGTAATCTTTAACCTCGTACTTTTAGATGTTGAAGAAGTTAATAAACTATTCAAAGTCGTTAAATAAAATTGTCTAAATATTGCGTTTGCTGAAATTGGCATTGCGGCATAGAAATAACGCAATTCCTAAGATGTATATGGTAGTCAAATGACATAGAGACTGACTGATGGAGGACTCATAATACAAGTCAACCGAGTTAGCAGCGCAATTGTATTCACAAACTATGTATAATATTTAGTGCAATATCGAAAATAATCCTAGTTCAAATAACTTACTTTAGGCAGCCGCAATTAAAAAATTAGCAGGTAGTTTTGTCATAAAGCTTCAACTTTAAACTTCTGTATCACAAAGAAGCTATTGAAGTTAGGTATACAGGACCAGTGACGGGGCATGTGAGCATTTGCCAAAAATCGACGCTCTAAGACGTAAACGAAAGTATTTTCACTCGTCTCTGATTAGTTTCAGGTGTCACTTCGGTAATGTCTTGAAGGAAGAGTGGCGATGTTTGTCGGAAGGCTCACATGTCCCGTCCCTAGTCCTGTCCACTGCTTTAAGAACTTGTGTTCCCAGCCCTCCTAATTATAATATCCTTATAAATAACAAGTGCAAAGTCAAACACCTACATTTTCTGTGATCTCGCACTTGTCGTTCTTGCAATCCGGCACCACCCTCACTTGGTCCAGTCCCGGGTCGGCCGCCCCCGGACCTCCAGCCTCCTCGTCCATGACGACCAGCCCGGGCTCGTCCTTGGCCACCGAGCTACACCCGCTCGCCACCGAGTTCTGCCGGGTGCTGCCCGGGTGGTAGAGCGAGACGCTCGCCAGCGAGCTCTGGCGGCTGAGGCTCGCCCTCGTCTCGTTGGAGTCCCTGCGGGCTAAGGGGGCGGCCCCGTAGCTGCAGCAGTCGGAGTCCTGGCTCCTCAGAGAATACTGCGGACTCACGTCCTTGTGAGTCAGGTGGACTTCAGTGTCCTTCAAGAAGACCAGGGGGGCTGCACCGCCTCCTTCCCCGCTGCGCTGCTGCTGCTGAAGTAGATGGACGCCGCCGTTGCAGTGGCGGTGGTTGAACATCTGGAGACTGCAACACAAAGAAGATACATGATTGTGGTAACATCCTACACACTTAAAACAAACGAGTGAGTTTAACTCAGTCTGCGTTAATTTTCACTCTTTTCAGTGTCGAAAATGCACTTATCCTATTGGAGTGGATTTGACTCTTTTGTTTAGTTAAAACTCCGACAGGATCACTCCAAACGAGTGATTTTAACTCAGTCTGAGTTAATTTTCACTCCTTTCCAGTGTCGAAAATGCACTTCTCTTATATGAGTGGATTTCAATCTCTTGTTTTAAGAGTGTACTTCGTGGTCCAGTGACTTCAATATTAAAAGTCATAAGCAGTGTCGACATTCAGAATTCAACCGGTAGGATTGTACTCAAATTGTGACTGAAGAATAGAACCAGGATAATATTTTCTTATATTTTTAGAGACCTTATTTTTAAAAAAATAAACTTACATTTTAGTTTATATTTGAAACTGATAAATTTGTCTTATACATTTTTAAGTGGTGTCCAATCAGCGAACAACCATGCCATTTGCTAACCATGACAATATAACAACTAAATATCTCTAGTCTTGCAGTTTGACCTTTATTAAGCATTTAAAAGCACTCTCCCTAGAAAATAACGATACTCATCGCTTTAAGTGCAAAGTGCAGGGAATTTTGTATACTAAACTTTACACACTGTGAGAGGGAAGATAAATCCGTATAGTAAACTGCATTATATAGTGTCTTGTTTCATATCATTTAAAAAAAGGACTCTTTCTATCGATCCATTTCCTGGGACCTGGGCCCATATGACTTCATGGGGCATCAATAGTTTCTGTAGAGTAAAGTACTTTAAATTTTGTTTTACACTTCAAATTTTTTTTGTGGATTTTATGATCTGCTCAATTTCAGTAAATGATATTTTTAATTTTTCTATAACTATAAAACAACATAATTGCTTTTTATATCTTATATTTGAGGATAGACCTAGCTTTAACGGTTCATAACTTTGAATTACACATACCGTGTAGTAATTATTGAGCAGAAACAACTTCCGGAATAAGACCTAGAAAGTATCGAGAGATTTGAACCCCCACTTGCCATGGTCACACCCTGAAAGGCCCTTAATATCAGTCAGTGGGTTCTATATCCAGCTACTTGACACAAATGCTTATAAAACTGTTTGGAATCGGTTTGAGGCGGTAGGTCTGTGTCTATTTAGAACCTTCATAAATAAAATTGGATGTAAATAAGGAATGCTTGTTGACCTAAAATTTATTTAGAAGTTGAAATATTTTACCGGGGCGCATTCTTGTTTCCGTTTAAGCTCTTTAAGGCCTCTGTGTACTGGAGTTCCTCTTCCACAGTTAACATGTCTCCCTCTTCTTTCAGCTTCACTTTGGGGTAGGTTTCGTCAGGGAAGCCTTCGTCTTCTTGGCACGACATTCTACCTAAAGCCTAATATGAAAGGGACTAATGATTATAATGTTTGCTAATGTTAATTAAAGAATTATTCAATCGCAAAAATATGATAAAGAAATGTTTATTCAAGCAATTTGATCTATCGCCTTCTTTCACAGAAATTTTAGTTTCAGAAACCTACGATAATGTGGGTTCTCTGTTGGTGGCAATACTGTGCTCGAGCCTGCAGCAAAGATAAAAGGGGCGTTTACCGGATCGACTGTGGCTTTTTGACATGATGTCTTATCAGAATATGCCGACGCTTGACTCTCGTTCATATTAGACTTATTTAAAAACAAGATGTTTAAATTTTTTTAGTTAGTAAATTACTTTATGTTTAATTGGAAATGATATAAGGTAAATAAAGCTTGAATTAATTTGTTTAAATTGCAATTAATAAAACTATAAAAGTGTCTTCAATCATTGTGTCTTCAATCTTCATTGCGTAAGTAAATCACGAACTCAACAACCTTCTATCATTCTCGTAATTGAAACAAAATGTTACACTCCAAAATGAAAACATAGAGGTTAGTTTGAATTATCGTCGCACTCGAGATACACAAGGGTTATTGGCTACTGGCGTCGTACTTTTAAACCACATTCAAGTAACTAGACGACACCCAACGCAACCGTTAAGGATTTGAAAGTGTCATTCTTCTCAGTGGGTCAGTATAAATGATGCCCTCACCTTGAGCGAGTAGTTGGGGTTGCACTCCTCGCAGGTGGGCGAGTTAGGAACTGCGTAGTTTGGCACGTACATGAGGATGTCGCTCCCGATACTCGTGCGCTGGCTGCCGGAAGATTGGCTGCGGGAGTAGTCGGGAGAGGGACTCACGATGTTCTGGAAAAGAAGAAGCATTACACCAAGGACGTGGTTAAAAACTTATTTCCGTAAATGAATCGATTAAGAATCATCACATAAATTAAATCGATGACAAAAATTTTGTTTCATCAATTTAAATCGTAAAAAATTTCATAGCGCATACACAGAAAGGTTTGTGAGTCAAGTAAATGGCATCACTACTTGTCATCAAGCAAATGTAATTCCACTTGTAATTACTTTAATAGTCATTTTACTTTACCCCGTAATTTTAAGTAGTGCTTATCTGCTCTAGATCCAGCATGATGTTGCTGCAATTAACTTATTTCACTTGATCTAGCCGTAGGGTAGACTAGCTCAAGAGTTTTCAAAATATGCAAAAAAACTTGAAGAAACTAGTTGCAAAAATCACATTCTCTAAAGTATTATTTTGACGTAGAGTCCGGTGCTTTCCTTATCAACTTTGTCTAATTGAGATTATTATAGTCAAGAGTCGCCCCTCAACGGATCGGACATTATATCTTAGTAGGTAACATTGCTATTGTTGTAGTATCGGTGGATTTCCCACAGGAGATGATCGCCAGAGCTTCCGAAGAGGTTACCTTTGTAATAAATTGGGGAATGTGAATTTTGCAACTAGCACATCATATATCCTCTATATCAAGTCCCGCCCACTCCATCAAGTGTTTCGGAGCTACACTAAGCTACATTCTCTTATTCTTAAGAGAAATGTAAACTTTTTATCTTATCCCATGCGACTTAGTGTACTTACCGACGTCTTGTCGATGGACTCGAAGGACTGCCCCGGCACGTGGAATGCCATGAGAGGGGTGAGCCGGTCCTTGAGGTCCCTCATCAGGGGCTCGAGGGTGTTGTTGGGCGAGCCCTGGGGAGTGGCCGCCGTGTGCGTGATCAGGGGCGGCGAGCAGCGGGCGGCGTCCCCGGAATAGCGAGAGTGCCGGTGGTGGCTGCCTGTTTTCATCATAAAACAAAGTCACTTAATCAACAAATGCTGCACTGTACCGGCTGCGGGTTCGATTCCCGCCTTCGCCCTGGATGTAATTTCTCTCTCTCCGTGACAGTAAATATTCTTTCTGTGGCTGTCTTACTTGACGAAGGCTTATAATCGGATCTTTGATCAAGCACACAAGCCGGAATATATGTATCAACCCTACCCTCAACAAATGCTAAAAGGGGTTAAGTAAATTGTTAAGTGACCGATGTGTTTCTTCGGTTCGGTATAGTGAAAGAAGAAGCGTGCATGCAAATCTTTTTGCTGACTTGATCCCTTTAAAAAACCTTAAGAGAACCATTTATTGAAATTTGTAATAGTGTTGTAAAATAAATTTATTAAATCAATGGTAAATTTTGACCAGAACAAATAGTCTATCAAGCGAAACTCAATGTAGATCTTACACTCTTAAAACAAGCACTCCCAATTTACCTCAGTCTGAGTGGATTTCACTCCTCCAAGATGGAAAATGCACTTCTCCTTTGGGAGTGGATCCTTTGTGTGTTAAACCTCCGACAGGATCACTCCAAACGAGTGATTTCAACTCAGTCTGAGAAAATATGCATGCCTTTAGGGTGTCGAAAATGCACTTCTCCAACTGGAGTGGATTTCACTCTTTTGTTTTAAGAGTGTAAGGCTCAAACAAACAGAATGTCGCTCTCGTGCATTCCCCTGTGCATTTGGCAAAATAAGCTAGAAAGGAATGGGAGTAAGTAGAAGCGATATTAACTTTGATTTGACTACCTGAAACGTCTTGAGAGTTACTGGGATTTGTCAATTTGTCTTGCTATCACCCTTAAAATATACGCGTCCTGAAATATATATTTACAGAATTTTCAGTAGCAAAGCGATGCAGAGTGTATTCATGCATATTAAATATGTTTGTTTCTCAAGGTACTTTTAAAAAGAAAGATGAGCCGAATCACCAGTATTCGAACCTTCGTCTACGACATGGGAGTGATTGACCACTACACTATCGCAGCCACAAATGTAAATTGAATATATTAAATTATGTTTCGTAATATAAACAAAAAAAAAAAAAAACTGTTTTCAACAGGTGGAATTCGTAAGTGGTTATAGATTTTAACTCTTTATTCGAGAAAATATGTCTTTTTACAAATTGAGATGTAAATTTACAGTTAACTGCAGTAGTTTTAGGCAATTGAAATTCTTTCTAAAAATTACATACGCATTTTTTCTAACCTTTTTTATTACAAACCTTATTTGTTACAAAACTCTCTACACTAGCTACAATATCACCGTCAGTTGAGATGCATACTCATACAGATCACAGTATGCAACAGCAATTAACCCTCTGACGGATGCAGACTCAAAAACTCTGAACAATAGGCTTCTGTCACCTGACCATTAGGTTTTCCAGCACCACACATACCTTTTGAATACTTATGCAACGCTCTAACTACAATATCACCGTCACTTGAGATGAATAATGTGATACTAGATCACAGTGTGCAGCATCAAGTAATTTCTGACGGATACAGACTCAAAAACTCTGACCATTAGAATTCTCTCACCTGACTATTAGGTTTTCCAGCAACACAAATAACTTTTAAATATTTATAAATTTTTATAATTTTACTAAATTTTACACAAATAGTAAGGAACATTTATCTATAATCATATCCTATAAAAATATTTTTAAAATTTTAAAGAAATTAATATTTTAGTTACAATTTTACATTTTAATCAACAAGTTTACATCGTAGTAAATTTGCTCATAGGGATAATAAAAGAATATTAAATTCACAATAATGTAACAATAACATAGATTAGGTTATATTTAGGTGATTTGTCGTTGAAGGGATCGATTTGTAAGGTTCCTTACCATGGCGAGATGAATGGGAATCTTTTCTAGGGGATTTCTTATCCTGCTCATGCTCTTCTTCATGATCAATAGACTCGTCACTCCTTTTCCTTTCATCCTGTAAACAAATAGGGTTAGGTTACGATGAAACGTGGGGTGGCATTGTGTAGTTTGATTTATTATTGCAAGCATTGTAAAATGTGTTACAAATTACATTTTTGTTAAATAAATATTGGTTACGGGATTATACATTTTTATCTTTTTCTACCGAGAAATATGTCTCTTTTTCAAATTGAGATGTTGTTTTAAAGTCAACTGCAGTAGTTATGGGAAATAGAAATTTTCTTTCTTTTAATTCATTAAAATTGTTTTTATATGAAAATAAGATATAAATGTTTGCAATGATATAACTTTTTAAGTATAAAGGAGCATAAAACATTTTTCATATTTCAAAATACCAAGTAATAAAATTTATAAATAGTAGTTGCTTATACAATACATATTTTTTATTATTCCTTTATTTTTGAGAGGACTCCAAACCAAAATGTATGAAAATAAGGATAACTTTTGCTGTTTTAAAATATTCTCCAAAGTTTCAAAGAATTGGAAAAATAGTTTTCATATAAAAAGATATTTTATTTCAACTTCTCATCGAATGTTCCACTATACTTTAATTTTCTAAATTGATTTTAGTCAGTTTTTAATATTTGGAAACAAACCCATAAAATGCTAAAACTCCAATAAATGTTTATGAAAAGCGATCACTTGTGTGTACTTAAGAGCATATTGAACAGAACTAAAGATGGAATAGTGAAATATTTAATATTTTTTTGGATAAAATAAGACATTTTTATTTTTTCTAATGAAATTCGCTTGCTTACACTCTAAAATACATTTTTATCTCCAGAAATATACCAAGCGTCAAAAATTTAATACATACCTAAAGTTTAATAATAAAGAAGTTCTGTCTTAAAAAAATTCACTGAAAATAATTAAATTTGGAGTAGTAGAAATATATTAAAATATGGGTCAAAATTAAAAAAAATAATAATCGATATACGTAACTTTTAAAAAACTTTTACGAATTAAATCTCTGTTTTAGGCCATTTTACACCTAGTTATCAAAAAAATATTTATGACAATCTCAATTTAAAGGAAAAAAGTAGTTGGACTACGGAGTACCCTTAAGGTTAACTCCTTTAAGAGTAAATTTTTGTATAACCATTAACTTTGCGAAGTAAGTTCTTTTAAGCTCTCTCAAGGAGCAAATAATTTCTTTAAAAAAAAAGATTAAAAGAGGTGGTGCTTACTTCTGCGGAGAAACCTTCTACTAAGATAGCAACTAGAAGATTGAAAAGAACGTAGTTTCCGAAAGTCATGAGCGCTACGAAGTACAAAGCCGCCCAATGGGAGGTGCGTTCCATCCCATTGAAAAGAACGATGTTCCAATCTTCTTGCGTCAAGATCTGAAACACACAATGAGCGTTACAAAAGGGTGGATTTACACTCACAACGTAACGTATACCTCCCTAATATAAAATGGTCGATCAAAAGTATTTTTTAAGATAAAAAATCTTTACCCAAGCCAGGTGGAGCCCAGGTGGTGCTACCTCAATGATTGTTTGTGCAAATATAAAAGTTATTTTTTAATGACATTTTAACCAAATTATAATTTAAAGAATGCCAATTTTAATTTAAGATATTGTAGTTTAACTAATATTCAACAAAGTAATTTAATTGTTATTTTCAGTTCGAAATACGTTTCAGTTCGATCGTTTCAGTTGATCGTTCGATCGTTTTCAGTTGATACGTTTTCAGCTCGAAAGGAAAAATACTTCTACTCTCTTTTTCTGTACATCTTTGCACTGAACGGTATAGAATTAACTTAAAAATATAAATTATTAGTTTTTTTAAGAGCTAATACATTACGTAGTTATAACAAGGTATATTTAATTTTAGCTTCTGCAAAAATATGTTTTTTGAGTGTTTAAAACATGCAATACAGTCATTACTGTCATCCGGTACATTTAATGATAGGATAAACTGTACACAGATTATTTTAAAAGTAATAAACGATACACTATCCATTATTTAAATTTTGTATTTTTTAAAGGTTAATCTGTAAAATAGTAATGTTAGTTTCAAAAAAGGCGTTACAAAAATACATTATTTTAATAATGCTAACATTTATATTCAGTGCTCATTATAACGTTTTTTTGTATTCATTGCTGATAGGAATTTGTTTTACATATTATTTAGTCAGGAAATGAATATAAATAAAACCTTATTAGTATATTGAAATTAAATAATTTATACATTAATTTCAATGAAGTGATCAAAGAATTGATTTATGGGCTTTCTCTAATATACTGCAATAAACGTTCGCTACTCTTTCGTATACTATGTTCTTAAACTACTAGGTGTTAAAATTATATAAAAAAAATTATAACTTATTTAATATATAAAGAACACAATCTTAGAATTAAAGAAAATAACATTGAAATGGTTAAATCACAAGGACAGCAATACTTTTAATGAATTATTGTGTTTCTTATGCAAGATTATGCTCACCAAACATTTTTTAATATTATTCAAAGGTAATCATTAGCATTATTATGCCGTGGGCAGGTATACTGCAGTATCTGGACTAATGGATTTGGGACACTGTTGTAAGCGTAAGTACAAATAAATCCCACTAAATAAAACGATTATTTTAGAGTCAAAGTGGTACAATTCATTGTTGTGGTTACTGCAAGTTCACCTGCCCACGGCAGCATTTGAGCATAGTTTTTTTTTTATTAAGGTAAACATCCAAGATAAAGTTTAAGTTGTTTAAAGTAAACTTCTCTTCTTACAAGAAATAGTAAATAAACTCACAAAGAATATCAGAGTGTGGAAATAAAGTTCCCATTTTATTTATAAAAAATAAATAATACTTAAAGTGGAGTACTTAGAGCCGACAACTTTTCCTATCTTGAATGTGAGTCCAAGGAACTGAATTTCTGTAACGCACTTCGGCTTTTATGGCTCAAAAGCATATAAGCTCATGCTGCATCAAATATGATCACTACATCATACGTTCCAAAGCAATGAAAAAATTATGATTTAAATCCTCAAAATAATAAGTGCAATTAAATAAGTACATCAAGTAAACTATAGCTTTGGAAGATTTAACTGACCATTAGAATTCGGACTCCATCTCGACTTACGTCAAAAGAGCAGCCTATCTTAGATCCGCTCTTCCTCCAATGTCGCTCAATCTAGCAAACTTATACCATTTCTTTGCATTTTGTGAATATTATACACTTATACAATTTCTTTGCATTTTGTGAATATTTTTTTTACTAAATATGCAGAAATTTTTATAGTCTTAATTTGAAGAACCTAAAAAAATCAATAAATACAAATAATTCTCCAGCAAATAATGTCTTTGCACTACGGCAAATCTATTCAAAGTCTAGTTTCTATTTCTTAATTTTGGGGTTCCTTGAAAATTAGTTGGGCACAATAAGGATTCAAAGACCAATCTTTAAAACGAGTCCTGATCAGAAAGTGCCTAGTTGTACAAAATGTGTAAAGATCGTGGATTTTCAATTGGGATGCCTTGAAAACTAGTTTGTCAAGACCGTGATTTTAGGGCCTGATTGGTAAAATGATTGAAGGGCCTGATTGGCTCAGAATGTATAAAGTGTTTTATGATCGCGGCGTTTCTCTTACCTGGAAGACTGTGACCGTCGCCCACAGAAAATTGTCAAAATTCATTCTGTCACAATGGCAGTAAGGTTCCGGCTTCTGTAATTCTTCGCAAGTGCACATGCCACGACCATCTCCCCTTCTGCAAAATCTACCTCCGAACAAGTGCATGCCCAAGAGGCTGTGGGTTATACACAGCATTAACATCCACCTCCACACAGCGCCACACACAATACCATTAGGTGCGATTTGCAACGTTCCCATGGCGGGGTCTCATTAACTTAGGGGTTCGTATTTTAATAAGATTTCCTTTGTCATGTGTCTTTACAATAAATCTATCATTTAGATCTATTACTCTCTTTAACATTAGAGTATTATCGGAGAGCAATTTGTTATACAATTAGGATAGACTATGGACTAGGATCAAGAATTATTGTCCAAGTGCTTAGTCATAGTTGTGGACAGAACAGAAGGTGTGAAAAAATGATCATACAAGACACGAAATTCTAATCTTTTGATTTCAATTTTGTCAGCTTTATATATTTTGCGTATGCATTAATGAGGCACCGCAAGAAGAACTTGCAAACGCATATTTTACATAACCATCGAAAGTATTTTTGTGGATGTAACCCAATAAAAATATCGATGTCTTGGAAACGCGCGAATTTTGTTTGTAGAAGGTTGAACATTTTCAGACAACTGGTGTAAAGGTAACATAGATATTACATAAAAGTTTCTCTACTATTTTTTGCTTTCTTTAAAGAGTGAAACCTTGGTTAAATGAACATATCTTGAAACTTCACTTTTGTTTTTAATGTAACTTTTATTGTGTAATATAAAACCACACGTTATACTAATTATGAATTTCAAATAGTTTTATTCATAAAAATAACCTATTTAATTTAAATTTAGCTTTTATTAAAAAAGGCCTAGACTAAACGTTTTAAAGGTTTTTAAGTATCTAGTTCATAACTATTTTCTAGTATATCGAAACAAGTCAATATGAAAATCGATATGATATTCAGATATGACTGATACAAGCGAACAAATTTATAGTAAGCTGTTGTAAATATATAAATACTACTTTGCAAAGCAACTGCAATATAAGTTTATGATTATTTTGAGGCAATTTGATCAAAAACAATCAAGAAGTGCCCAAATTCCTGCAAGAACTAGATTTATATTTTATAAAGTTTTCTTTCAAAGTTATCATTAATAGAATATCGACTCAAATCAATAAAAGTAATTGCCAAAACAATTTGGAAAACAACAACAAAACTTAAAGAATAATGGAAATTATTAAAAATTAGCTTTACATTTTTTATAACATAAATTAAAAAATACATTTACTCACTCTTTCATCGATGTTCAATAGTTTTGAAGTCTTGACTGCTAAAACTGATGTTTACCAAACTAATGCTACAGATATTTTAAATATGATGTTTCAAGAATTTTTCTCTTTACAATTGAATATAGATAGTAGCTCAATATCTTCAAACACGGAAAATAATATCTATAAATACTTTTTCCACAAAAGTTTATAGTGTTTCATGTTGTTTGAAGGTTCTCTTATATGCTTTCATTTAAGCCTGGTTACCACAGTTTTTCTTTAAATTATTAATAAATAAATAATCATAAATAATAATACTGGCTATAAATACAATAATGTAAAATAATAATATAAAATGTGGTAATTCATGTTTTTCCGTTGTTTCGTCGATTCCTGACATTTATTATCGTAACGTATATCGCTTCAGAGTAGTTCGATTTCTGTTCACTTATTATTTTGCTATGTAGAAATTTTTAAACGAGAATAAAACATTTTACGTTTAGGAATCAATGTATGGCTACAATACTTGGTCACCCATTGAAAAAAATAATTAAATTTTCGAAATGCTATAAAGGTTTGAGCGAGCACGTTTTTCTGCAAAGCATTGTTGGAATCCTTGCCCCGTAAAATTTGGAAAATCGGCCTTCGCCATATTTTCACTTTAATAGTCCTCTGACATTTAGAGGTTTAAGTCATTTTGAAAATGAATACATATATTTAAGTAGATAGAAAGGCAAACTTTTATTATGTAATATGATAAAATTGTAAGTTGAATGAAAGTACGTTCAATTTTGGTTTAAATGTAAGCATAAAAAGTTTTTCAATGTTGAAAAATCCCAAAAAACAGCTCTCGACAGTATTGCAACATCAACTGAAGAAATATTTTGTGTCTTACATAAGATGTGTTGCTTTATAAACCAATAAGACAGTGGCTTACGGCTCATTTCCAATATAAGTCCTGTTGGAAGCCTTACCCCATGGGACAACTAGACGAGGTCTCCCCTACGATCGGTATTTATGTATACTTTAGTGGAATCCACTTAAAAATATTCAAAATATTTTAATTAACAAACGTAGAAATGTGCTTGCAGGATAAAGAAGACTAGTGTGAGTTCTTGATAGCTAAGGAATTTGGCAAACTTGGCATTGCAGTTGCTTTGAAAAGAAATTAATTTTAAAAAGAACAAAATATGAATAACATAACGTGTTAATATAAGAAATAAAAACCAATAATAATAATAAAATAAATTGTGTTCAGGGAAAAAATAGCTAAGTGATAAAAACATAACAGGATGTAAAATTTTGGAACCGAATTAATGTTTTAAAAAACAAATATTAAAATTTGTCATTTTGAAATATGGATGATTAAGTAGAATTTTAGAAATTGAAAGAAAATTAACTCCTTTAATTGATTCTGGGTGAAATATATAATAATTGTTACTATATAGTAAATATGCAGTGATGTTTTATTGCTATATGAATTTTAGACTTTGTTAAGAAGTAAGCGATAGATAATGCTTCTGTTAGCGATAGATGAAGAGGAAGCATCATTATGAAGGAAAATGTGTGTTTAGAGCTCGAAAGCGTCTTAGAAGAGAGTAAAGCAGCAACAGGATAAGCAAACAGCGAAAAGTCATTGAGCACATAGTTAACTATGAGTCCGATCAATTAAGAAAAGTAATTAAATGAAACAAAAGGTTGCAAAAGGGCACAACTCCAGTGGAACTACTAAAATTTCTAACTAAACACAACATCAATGGTTAAGAACAGTGTGTGCAATATCAAAAAGTGTCCTTTATATATATTTTGGATTGACCTGTTAAAAGGACGAAAAATGAGTTTCACAGCCGTTTGCGGTGGTTTGTACTAGGCAAGTAGAAAAAAAAATCAAAAATGGTGCTTCTGATTCAAAAATGTGTAAAAAATTCAAAAAGTTTTCAAAAAAGGGGATTTTATATAAAATCATAACTTGGTAATAAAAATAATGTAAAAAAGGGTATTAAAAGTAAAAGGTTGAAAAAATCAAATTGAAAACAAGAAGAAAAAAGAAATAAATTTATGAAGTGATTTCAGCATGTATTTTAGCAAGATGGTTGATGTTAATGGTAGTTGTATAAAACATGGTACTAATATTTCCAGTTATTTGTTTGTGCTCTAACGCTTCTTAGTATGGTACACGTTTGAGTTATTCTTTTATTTAAAATAATTTTTGCGAAGAATTCTATCCAAATTAAAAACATTACATAACTGTTAAAGAGCATAAAAGTTAAGCAAAATTACTTTTCTATTCTACTGAGATTGCGGATAGCAGAGACAGTGGTGAAAAGGTTTAACTACTTTACTATTTTCCCCCTGATTTCCAGAACTGCGAAACAATTTTCTACTTTATCCAAGGTTTCAACCCTTATTCGAAAGCTCCAAATAGACAGAGGAGGGTACATTTAAGGACCAGTACCTGAAATACTGTGACTATGGCCCATAGCAATGAGTCAAAATTCTTCCTGTCACAGTCGCTGCTTTCTTCGGACTTTTCGCAGAACTTACACCCGAAAAGGTTCATCCCGAGAATACTGAAAGAAGGCGGGAAAAGGCAAACCTCGAATTAGAGTGGATATCAGGCAAGTACACTTATGATGGAACAATAAGGGCTCTGGGTTTCGATTAGCTAACCTCGAACAACATTCTGTAGTCTAGCCACAACTTTCCGACTAGAAAGACAACTACAAAAAGAAAGAATCGTTGTTTGAATAATTGGTAAGACTTAATGTCAATTTTTTATGACTATAAATCAGTAACGGGTAGATTATATCAATAAAAATAATCTATAACTTGGCTTAGATCCAACCGCTACGTCAAGCGGTCTAATTATTGAAAACCTTCTTTTAAATTTTAATTCAATTCCTTGTAATTCTAATTTAAATAAACTTCAAATTTCATGTGTTTACTATTGCCCAAACAAAGTAAAGTAGTCCCAAATAATTGTGAACATAACTAAGCTTTGACTATGGATCCAAAGATATAACTTAGTGTTGAGCAAAAAATGTTGGTGATCGAACTCCATTTAACCGCCATTAAACATAAGAAAATGAGAATTTTTAAAATCTTAGTTTGAGTTAGACACACCTGAAACAGTTAATTATTTTCGAAAGCAAGTACTGAAAAAGCTGTTTAAAGTTTTGATTTGACAGAAAACCTCAAACAAAATGATAGTTAAAACGAGATAAATTGAAAATCTAGAAAGAATAAAGGTTCAGCTAAAATATAGGTCTGAACCTAAAAATATTGATTCTATGTACAAATTAGTAGGATATTACCTAGACTTCTATTTTTCTCAAATCATGTCTTTCTGGAAGCAAAGTAGCAATATGCCTGTTCAAATGAATTTTCCTCTACTTTTTAAAGTTTTACGAATTACAAAGAATTTGAACAAGGATGTCTTTATGTAAAATTGATGTAAACGCTCCAAAAATAGCCGAAAATTGTTGTACTGTTTAAATATATTTTACCCTTATTATTCCACCACAAAAAAAACTAGCAAATTTAGTGCAAGAACAGAGAAATGCTATCACCTCACAATGAATGAAAACGAAACTTAAAAAACGAACACGAACGATTGAAACAATACAAACGAAAAACAAATATACCGACACAAAAATATTCCACAAAATAGGACAAAAGTATATCATAATAATCATCCAAAAGAGGAGGTAGTAAAAAAATTCATCAAATAATCAGATTAAAAATCTTCCTTCAAAGTTTCAAAAAAGCACAATATTCAAGTTGTCAACATTCACTAGACTTCATTCATTTACAAAAATTCATTTATAAAGTTATTATTTTTTTATAAGAAAGCAGTGCAGAAAAATACAACGAATTAAGTCATTCCAGAAAAAAGAGTAAAAGTCAAAGAAAACATGCACATCCCAACATGCGACGTCGTAGAAGAATAAATAAGTTCTACTTAAAACATGCCTTATATATTAGAAAAGTTATTGGGGGGAAGGGTCATACAAAGGTAGTTCTACGGTAAAAGTTGCACTTGTGAAAACTAAGCGATTGCAGTGAGCAGGCTTCCTCGCTTTCGCTATCGAGGATTTTTCATTTAAAAGGCAGATTATTAGACTACCTACATTTTGCAATGTGTTTATAAAGTCATAACGGAGACATTAATTTTTGTAGACAATTATAGTCCCATATGCTTCAATATTATAAAGTCTTTCTCTGTTTGAAGTTAAAGCAGGAGAACTAATTAGTATCCAAATATATCTTTATGAACCTGCTTTGGTAAGAAAAAAAAATTAAATATTTATGATGTATTCCTTCTATATTAATATGGTTATCCTTCTATAATTTTCGCACTTATATATATTTTTTAAATTTGATTACTTGTTAGAACTGATTCTATGATATAAGGAAAAGTGCAATAAAATGTCCATATTTTAGGTGTGAATTCTGAAAAGTAATTAGAAAAGTAGCTTGCAGAGAACTTTAAGTGGTTTGTTAAAAAGGTATTTTTTCAGCCATAATGATAAATCATAATGATTAACAATTGTTCCGTTATTGACTTCGTAAACAACATCAACAACGCTTACTGCGCTTGTGTCTAACTAAAAGCTACAGGTAAATGTGCTGCTCTATAAAAGAAATTCAATTCATTATTTGACATTCCTCTCTTAAAAACATGTGTCACAGTGATGATCTGTTTAAAAAATAGTGCCTGAAATCAAATATTAAATATCTAACTCTTTAAAATTTTTATGACTATATTAGTGCGACTAATTTCTTTTGTAAACATACTTTCATTGAAAGTTTTTGTGTGATTACAGATTTGAAGCTTCAAATTAGGAGGAATTAGATCAATTATATTAAAAAAAATAAGGTGTTGATTGTGTCACGTATATATATAATGTAATTTTTTAAAATTTAATTGTAATAATACATGTAAATATTCATACATCAAAATTTCAGATACCATAAAAAAACACATCACATACATGAAATGAAATGAATTAAGAGAGCTAAGAGAACAAATACACTCTATAACATTGATTGATTATTAAATGCAAAAAATTCATTAAATGCAAGTAGAAATACAATTTTATAATTAAAAAATAATAGTATTTATTACAATTTTATCAAAAGTTCTCTGAAATTTAAGATAGTTCTAGAAAATAAAGAACGAATCTTAATAATCTGTTAACTTTTTAATAATTATATTACGCTTAGTAATAATGTAAGAAGTAATAATCTAAAAAAATTCTAACTCATTTATTTGAATGTTTTTGTCATGTGAGAAATTAAAAAAAAAAGAAAAGAAAAATATGCTAAATTAAAATAACTCTGAGCTTACGCCAGCGTAATTTAAAATGCATTAGCAAAAAAGGTTTTATAAAATATTTTTACTAATTTTTTCTACAGTTTCTTTAAAGAGAAACACGAACTAATAAAACCTGATTTCAGATTGAGCCACCAGGAAAAAAGTAAAAAAATAATGAAAATTTTCTTTAAAAAAATTCTTTATATTTTTGCCTGATTTTTTTGTCTCTACGAAATTTTATATCTTTTTATAAGCTATGAAAGGAGTTTTAAAATTGCTTTGGTTAAGACATCATACAGTTAGAAAAATTACAAGTTTTAATAAATTTTGCAACAATGTTAAAAGTTTGGGGCAAGATTGATCCTAAAACTTAATAGCTGCCACCACTATTTTGGTTCACCACTTTTGCGGTGCATCAAAGTTATGGCTTTACCAAAAAAATGATAAATCTATTCTTCAAATAGAGGCGGCAGTATTCCAGGATTCTCTCCGGTACAATCTTGCGCCAAAATTTCCAACAGTGAGTTTCTTTGCGATTGATTCTACAGTTTAATAGTAGATATTTTTCGAAAATTGTGAGCAAAATCAATTTTTAAATCTGATAAATTTTTTTTCTTCAATTGTATCATTTCTTCACCTTACACTCTAAGAAAAAACTATTGAATTCTACGGAAAAAATCCGGCAACTGGGTGTCCAGCTTAAAACTGTAATGTATACGGTATTATACTGTGTTAACACCACATATTCCTTCCTGCGAACTACTCACTTGAGGTCAATGGCAGCAATATCAAATTGTAACTCCACTCTTAAGTTTTTTTTTCTACAGAAGATTTTGCTGCCAGTTCAATGGAGGCGAAATTTAAATATTTAAACAATCGATGTTTAATGTTGCTTTAAAAAAAGCGATGTAATTTCAGATTTCGAATATTTCAAACATCAAATAAGTTTTTGACGATTTATTAGTTCGTAGATAGGAATCAGAAGTGCTTTGCTCAATATACGAGTTAAAGCTGTAAACTCCGAGAAATGAGTTTAAACTGCTAAACGTATCGAAATTTTTCATGAAAGGAACGGGCTTTTTTTAGAGTGTAAGATCGCGATATCAAGTACATTCGCTCAACTTTGGCCCTTAACGTAACTCTGGCTCATGCATAAAATTATACCAGTAACTTTTTACTTAACTTAATATCAGCTTTTAATGCAACTCCGTATTGCCCCAGTTCTGTTCAAAAAGATCCCCAAAGAAGATTGGTATTCTTAACACGAAATTATCATGAACCCTTTCAGTCCCAGTGATGCCATTCGGAATCATCACTTTCAATATTTTTTCCCTAAATGTTTATGTCCCGTTATGCCATCAAACACACATCATTCGATTCTTCATACTTTGTTCTATTAGACAATATTTTACATTAATCTCAATAGAAGTCAAAAATACTATTTTTTTATTTAGAAAATAGCTAACAAGCGTTTCACCTGATTTTTGAAAAGTTCACTTCAGTTCCACATATATAAAACACAATTTAAACTATTTCGGTTAAAATAATTACTAATTTTTTTTAATAATATGGTCAGATACCTTAAAATATATAACTCGGAGTGTTTTTAGGTCATATATATATTTTATTTTGTTGTTTTCTACAGTTAAAAAATCTTGGCATTATCTCAAAAATCCATATAAAATTTTTTAATGAATTTTTTTCTTATGGAACTCTTATTTTTGACCTAAAATAGTAAGCTTATTTTGTGAATATCAGATGTTTCTGTAGTGTAGTACATTTTTGGGACTGAAAGGGTTAAAATGTTAACGTTGGGTCAAAGTTACTAGTAAGGGGCTAAGTTGAAACAATTTATGGCACCACACAGATAAAAAGAAGATAGATATGGAGAATGAATGCGTACCTGAAAATAAATATGAAGAGTATGAGCAGGGCGAAAAAGACAGCAACGTTGTCCACGGTCCTCAGCATGATGACTAACTGGCGACGAAGAGCGGGCAAGAAACGCACCAGCTTCAGTATTCTCAGAAGTCGGAACGTCCGGAGGACGGACAGACCACTCCCGCTGCTTTGACACAGTTCCACCATGCTGCAATCACAATGAAGTATTTCGTCACTTAAGTTCCCAGATGTGCTACAAAATTGAAGAGTACACGGGAAGAACCGATTGATTTTTTTAGGCGGACGCCCGCATTGTCTGCTTGGCTGACATTGGCGGCAGAAAACCGGTTTATCTCTTTTTTCTTTGCTTGGTCCAATCTCCGGGATCGTCAATCGCCTGAATCTTGGTAGCTAGGGACCAGATAGATAGTAGTTAAAGTATTAGAGTGGAAGATAACGTGACCTACAACACTGGCTTCATTGGGGCTCTTCTGAGAGCTCCTTGCGCATCCCGTCGTTAGCATTGGAGGTCACGTGATCTGCCACTCTATTACTTTAACTATGATCTCTGTGGTAGGAACTGGTTTCCTTACACAAGTTTAGGCGATCACTCGCTATCATCGCCAAAGTGGCCTACTAAGGAAACTTCTCAACAAAATCAATCGGTTTTTCCCGTGTACTCTTGAATTGTGAAAGGATCAGATTCACGGTACGGTAACCCCTGTCTTGATTTTTTCGGATTTGGCGATAAGTAATTTTTTGTGGCAACCGTCTGACTTCGACTGAGGATTCCAATTCTTTGACTTCGCAATGAGGATGTTTACCGAACAGCCGGTGTTACATGAACAGACACTTTTTTTGGCTCTCCCTCGTGCAGCTCTAATGCGACGGTAATTCAAACATATCATTTAGGTTGGGTTTTCTGCCGACTTTGGCACGATTTTGAAAAGTTCGCCAAGGGTTACAGTTCAGTAAATTTCTACCGTTTTGCAAAGTTAGATAGCACATGTGGAAACTTAATTGACGATTTATTAATATGGTTTTTGCAGCTTGGCCAATGTTAGTAACATAAAGCACGATTTTACAAACTACAGTTATATATATAACATTTAAAAGTTAAGAATTACTAATTATCGAAAAGGGTTTTGTTAAACTGTTAAAAATTTGGCGCTTGACGGTTTTACTAAAAATATGGTTCCTAGCAGTTTCAACGGCTATGTGTTTATTGCACTATATTTTCGATATTCGGTTGAATAATGTGTTACATTTTTCTTTTCAAAATCTGAAAAATTGTTCTTAAAATTATCGAAAAGATTGTGAAACGTTTTACCATCCAGCCGTTGCACCTACTAGGAACTATTTTATGGTGAAACTAAGCAACATTTTTTGTACCAGTGAACAGAATATATTTTATTTCACTTCATTTTTTAGGGTAGACTACATTTGCGAATAAATGTGAGTGCATATTCAGTAAGTTCGTTTCTCTTTCATTCGTTTACCCTATATCTAGTATCTATTCGTTTTACCATTATATATTGCTAAAAATATGGCATGGAATATTTCAATAAAGTAAAATCTTTAAAAAAGTAGATTTGATGATGAAAGGTTTATATTGTCATTGAGATCATAGTTAAAGTATATTGGAGTAGCCGATCACGTGAGCTACACTGCTAACGACGTGACGCGCATGGAGAGCAAAATTGGTAGAGTATAAGGTCAGTGTTGCCAATACTTAGAAAAGTGCTACAAAAAAATAAAATTTAATTCTAAAATTTAAAAAAAAAATTAAATAAATATACTAGCTGCATTTTGGAATATTTTTAGTGACTATAAACAAACGCGAAACGCTTTTCTAGCATTTTAATAGTATTTTTTGTAATTTTAGAATTAAATGGTATTTTTTCGTAGTATTTTTCTACTTAATGTGATGGCAACACTGGCCCCTTACCCTACAAATTTTGCTCTCCGTGCGCGTCGAGTCGTTAGCCTTGGGGGTCACGTGATCTGCCATTCTAATACTTCAACTACGATCTCTATGATTGTCACACTACACTCTTAAAACAAACGAGCGATTTTAACTCAGTCTGAGTTAATTTTCACTCCTCCAGTCTAGAAAATGCACTTCATCGAAAGGAGTGGATCCTTTGTGTGCTAAACCTCCAACAGGATCACTCCAAACGAGTGATTTTAGCTCAGTCTGAGTAAATATTCACTCCTTTCCAGTGTAGAAAATGCACATACTCCTACTGGAGTGGATTTCACTCTTTTGTTTTAAGAATGTATAGAGCTAAAAAACATATGTAGACGATGAACTCACCTGAGCACAACAATGACTCCATCGAAGACATTGTATCCACTGCTGATGTATCCGTAGACACCTTCAGCTAGAATTTTCAAACACATCTCGAAACCGAAGATTCCGGTGAAAACGAGATTACTCACTTCGACGAT
The DNA here is from genome assembly GCA_023701765.1 of Hylyphantes graminicola. Taxonomy (NCBI): domain Eukaryota; kingdom Metazoa; phylum Arthropoda; class Arachnida; order Araneae; family Linyphiidae; genus Hylyphantes; species Hylyphantes graminicola. Next base: position 45,436,531 of record CM043113.1, read on the forward strand.
GAACGTCAATTCATCAGGCTGCAATAAAAAGTACCTTGTCAGTCGATAGTTTTAGCTTAAACACTACGTTTATAACGTAAAACGTGGAAGGTATTGTAATCGTCCAGTCCGTCTGTCTGTCCGTCACCCACTTTTATAGCCCAAACTACAAAAAGCTACGGACAAGTGTGATACGTCAAAAAATTCAGCTCATAAAAATTAGTATACATTAAAAATGTTAGAAAAGAATGCGAATTCTAAAACTGCAAAATTTAATGCTCATTTAAAAAGCATAGGAAGCCATTTCTATTAGAATTAAACCGCCATGGCCATTTGCAACAATCTCTCGAGAAGAGATAATTCTTTAAGACAATAAATTAAAATAAATTTATTATTGCGACATCGATCAGTTTGAAATGACTTAAAATATATTTCACTACGATATTCTTTATATGTTAATATGAAATGTTTTCATTCTATTAAAAAGCGAGGGAATATTATACATTTATTCTTTGAAATATAAATTAATTTTTTGCAAACGATACATAAATTGTAATTATTGAATTTTTGAAATAAAATAAATTGAACCATCAAATTTAGCGTGTACATGTTTAATGTAGTATTAATGCTGTGTTTGATGTCTTTTTTAATATTTTGAAAGTCAAATTGAATTTTTGGAGAAAATGATAAAATTTTCTGTCTCCTAAAACAGACTGTATTTTAGTGTTGAGTAAGTAAAAGGAAAATAGTCTTACCGCCTTTGCCCGCTTTGTTTGAATCCATTTTAAATTAAACAGTGGCAGAAAAGTTAGTTAATGTTTACTACTTATATGCTTCTCCTTTCACTAAAATGTGTAATTTCCTAAAAACTTGCAAAAAACAATGCTATTTTTATTAGTTTTAAAATTTTTGAATAGTTGTTTATTATCTTTTTACGAAATATTTCTTATTTCGAAGTAGTAGCTTTTGTAAAAAGTAAAACTACCGAGAACGTAACATTTTATTCAGAAATGCAGGAAATTTTACTTTATAATGAAATTACCTAAAATAGTAATAAAAATAAACTAAAACTTCCAAAATGAAATAGTAGTTTTAGCTAATGTTGAAAGTATCTACCTAGTTTAGAGGCAAACATGGACAAATATCATGATGTGAGCATGAAGTTTTCGGTTTCGAATACTTTCTAATAGAATCTTATTAACAGTGATGGAAAGTGCTTGTATAATTAGAACAAAGGTAATATAAATTTCTTCGAGAATTTCAACTAAAAACCTTGTAAAATAAGTTTAGTTTAACTTCAACTCTTTATGTAAAATTCATATATTGTGCGACATTATTTAAAACACTGTTTGCGCGATACTAAAATGTGTATATATTTTTTTACTATATGGGGTGTTATACTATTCGTTAAAATTTTGAAAGTTGTTATGAAGACGCCGTCAATCTCACAAGTGATGTAGGTATAAAAAAACAACAACTTTATGTCAGTGAGAAAGGTATTTTGACGTGTGTTATTGATGTGATTTCAAAAATGTTGTTAAATAATGAAAAGCCATAAAAAGATTACCACACTTATCGCTATAGTCTATAATAATAAAAAAAAAAGAGTCTGTCTGTGTATCTGTCTGTGTGTATGTCTGTGGATCGCAAAAGACCTACTTAGACTGCTCTAAAAAATTCGAAATTTTTAATATAGGTTCCTTTTAATACCTACGTGTGCACCTGAGACTTAGTTTTTTCATATTTGATTGTGATTTTTAATTAATATAATTAGTTTTAAAAAAACGTCATCCACGTGGAATTGCGGGACCATAACAGGGCTTGAAAATACATGGACCGGGCCGAAACGGGGACTTGACGCCATCCTCTATTAGTTTGATTGATTGAGTTTGGTTGAGATATGCGCCCGCCCTAAGGCTGCTTCATCCTCTATTAGTGTTTTTTTTTTAAGTGTGCAGGCGCCAACACGAATTTAATTTTGTTTTAATTTTGAGTGTATTTTCCCAAGTAAGTATGCCTCTAAAAGGAAGCAATGCGAAGTTAACGGGTTCCCAGTAAGGCGGGACCATACTGCTAGTGTTATATAAAGGCTATTATTCAAAAGTATACGATGCATTTTGGGAACTACCTTTAATTGAGTTTTAGGTTTCTATGTTATAAGCTTGTAAACAACGCTTTCTTGACATTATTTTTAAATAAAGATTATAGAAATAAACCTTTGAAATGGTAAAAAAAAATCATTAAAATCATTAAAATAGATTACCAGTTTACCAGAAAAGTATACAAATGTCAATAATTTAATATAAGAAGAAATTATTTATATAAAAGCAGTGTTAAAAACTTTATTGCCATCTCACAATTTTTATGCAACTTTTTAACAAGAAAATGCAAAGAACAGCGAATAAAAGTTTTAATTCCTACTAGAATCAGCAATCGTTTGAGAAAAATCATTTTGTAAATTTAATGTTTTAAATTTCCGAAGATTGCAAATGTACACTGAACTATTATGATATGGACCAGATAAATTAGATACTTCTAATAGAATATCATAAAATTTAAAAAATCTGCTATTTTTCTGATGCTGTTACCCAAAGGATATTTGAGCGGAGTTTTATTAGGGATTTGAAGGTTTTTTTTTAAGTCCGTAGGCCCTTTTGTAAAAAGTGATTTCATGAAACGTTTACAGAAACGGAATAGATTTTTTTAGTTAAACAAGATTTGTAGTTTTATTTGTTTCTAACTACACAGTAAATATATATAAAAAATTAAATCGTATAGTTTAAAAAAACCTTTTCGATAATTACTTTCCACATTTCGAGAATGATTTATTTTTAGCAATATTATTAAACATAAACTCCAATTATATTTTTTATCGACGAAACGGTTTTCGTAATATTATATGAAATCCTAAGCAATAAGCATTGGTTTAAAAACATGACATAAAAATTTGCCCTCAATGGTATTATGATTTATGAGTTTCATATTATTTAAATTTTAAAACAAAATAATGTGTTTTAGACTACAATTTCTTATTATTTTTTTTTAAAATAACTATTTGTTAAACTTGCTCATTAAAATTATTGATTGACGTTACATAATCTTTTTTAAATGATGATATTTAACATTTTAATATTTGCTTTTACTTATTTTAGTAAATGTTTTTTTTTAATTTTCATGTGTTTAAAATTAAAAATAAATGTTTTGGGCATCTTTAAAATATATGAACAAATGGTACGTGGCACTAAAGTGTGTTATAATTTTGGATATCTATATTGGATTTCTCTATTTTGTAAAGTAAAAAAAATATATTTAGTAATTGATAGTTGTGATTTATTTATTAGGAAAATATGATAATTTTGAATTCAATATTTGACAATTTTTTAGTTATTGTGTTCAGTTAAAAGGTATTTTTAGATAAAGCAGTCAGAAGTGTTTATCTGCGTTAAAAACATTACAAATGTCATTTTAACTTTGTTTAAATATCACATCGTAAAATAAAAATCAAGCGGAAATCTAGACTCAAACGACCTTTCAATGTAGCTTTTTTTTTATCCAAAACGGCCCAATCTCTCATTGAAAAAAAAAAGTAAAATCATATTTACTCTCATTTTAAATCGAAATATCAATTGAACGTTGGTATCAGTGGAATCTTTAAATATCCCAGTATCCCTTACACCAAAATGTTCAGTTTCATTTATATATCTGTGGAGTTCAGTTTCAAATACACAAATACAGGTTTGCTTAAAATATTGAAAATTTACTTTTATGCAGATAAAAGTTCTTCTTTTTTTAAAAAAAATTCTTGAAACGGATAAAAATGCGATTCAAGCGAATCGTAAATATCAAGCAGAATTTTTTTGGAATGAAAGAATTTGCGTTCTTTTGGCTTCGAGGCAGAAAGTTTCCAGACATAAGTACGGCAAGTGCGAACTTTAAAAAAGTCTTATATTTATTTCCTCGTGTAAAACTTTTTTTCTTAAGGTATTTTTTCCTAAGGCTGTTTCGTTCAAACGTTTTAAGGATACTTATTTTACAATGGAAGACTTTTAATATTTTCGTGCTTTTTCGATGTTTTTTTCAAATTGGGGTTTATGGACTGATATCAGTGATTAAAACTCGATTTAAAAGGAGCATGCAATGAAAGAATGGTTGTTAACAAGATAAAGCTCTTAAACTTAAATGATTCCCTGAAGCTGAAATGTTTTTATTTATTTATTATTATTTATTTCTGTCATTTAAAGTTCTTATTAAAAATATCTTTCGAAAAATAAGTTTTTTCCATGAAATCTCGAAGCATTAGTTTAAGTTCAGTTTTTAGATAAGTTTGAGAGGTTGGGAGAAAGAGAGCTTAAAATTTCTTTAAAAAAAACAGACTTACGATTTTTGGCCATGTACATTAAACGAAAAGAAATAAAGGTATTTGAAAATTTCAAACTAATGTATTTGTTACAATCCCTATTTTCATTTTATTTTTATTTAATGCATTCAAGCATATTAAAAAATACCGTTATATTTTTATACATTCCTTAATATAAATATATTTTGAGATTTAAAAACCATTCTGATATTTTTTTTCTCATTTAAAGACCATTACTCACATATATTTTATGCTGGATTTGTATTTTTTAAAACCTACATTTGTAGTAATTTCTTTGGTTCAAACTATAATAAATGCAAAAACTAAGAATGCTAGTAGCTATTTACTGAACTTTATGCCAACGCAAAACAAGCTGAATTCTAAGAACATTATTGTCATTAAAAAAAGTAGACAGATCGTCAATTTCTGTACACTGTCGAGACATTTTATAGTGAAAAATCACGTTTTTGCAACTCTAAAAATTCAAAACAGTTTTTCCCTGTTGCAAAAGAACTTTTCGTGACAAAAATGAAGATTTTACATGCCTAAAAAAATTCGGAAAGAAAATTGTTATTATGGTGGAAACTGTAAATCCTTTTTGCATTATTCATCTTTCTGCTGAGATCGAGACAGTATTCTAAAGGTGATTCACTGTATCGTTCTTGTTAACATAATCTTTCCATGTAAATTTTTTAGATAGATTTTTAAAATTATAAATTAAACAACAGCTAATCTTAAGTTTATAGTTTTTTTTTAAAAAAATGAACATAGTTGAGAGATAAATGGATAAAGATTTACGCAATTCTTTCGGATGAATACTAGAATTTTTGTTTTCAAAAAATGTGAAGAACCTTAAGTATAGTTGTATTATGGAGATAACACAAATTTTTAGATTAGTTAACCGTGATGTCTTTTAATCGTTTAGCATAAGTTTTTAAATAAAATTAAGCAACAAACTATTATATATACATACCCACCTTTTTTTAAAGAGTAATAAATAAAAAGTTTCATATTTTTATAAGTAATTTAATGCAAGTAAAACTGTTTTAATAGTTTATTTTTAAAAGATTAAACAAATATTTGCTAGAAAGTTACTTTCAAGTCAACCCCGAAAAAAAAGCATATTTCTTATTTGCGTAACGTTACACAGAACATTTTTACGGGAGGTTTGTGAATTGAATTATGTATATTGGAATATATTATCTTGAAAGTTGAATTCTCTCAACGAACTACATACTTTAATTGTGAAATGCATTACTATATTTTCTCCAAAATAATTGCTTCTACTAGAAGTTTTTTGAAATAAGTGTAGAATCGAACTATAAAAGGTATTTTTTGTAATGATATAAGCCAACAATGGTCATCTTTGAGGTATTAGCAACAGAAATTATGAAGGAAAATAAGTCATTTTTCGAGCCTAGATTTTTGAATCAAAGTCACGTGATAACAGAGCACCGACCGGAAAAAGTTAAGGAATGAAAGCTGGAAAGATTACGTCACCTGGAACAAGCCAATAAAGATATTTCCAAAAAGTTTCCTCCATATTGAACCTGGGATTCTCGCGATTAGATCTGGCACTTCGAATGTGACTTTCGCCATCAAGCAAAACCAATCAGTTGGGAAGAGAATCAATCAAACGAAATGAGAGTGTGGAATAACGAAACTCGGAAAAAAGCGAAATTACGATGATATGTTATCGGCATAGTATGAAAACAGTTATTCTGAATTGGTTTATAAACTTAAATATAAGTTATCTTAAGTACTTAAGTAGCAAATAACTTAGTAGCCAAATAAATGGATACTTCTCTCTCATGCATTCGTCTTAGTTTTTGGAGAGTTAACAACCACAAACTAGAACTATTACAATTCCTACTCATGGTAGTTAAATTCGATGAAATTTATGATTTTAGAATATTTAATGAATGTATCATGTTCTAGGAAGGTTAAGTTAAGTTTTAAAACACCAATCGTTCATAATAAACTTGGTAATTGTAAAGAATATAAGTTCTTTGCAATCTATTGAAAATGTCGCTTGTATTTGGCTACAATCTGGGTAATCAATTTGCTATGCTCAGCTATCAGCTATCCGCAAATGCATTATAGAAATACAGTTAAGAAGAAGGTGGGGATATGCTATGTTTGCCGAAAAGTGAAGACGTCAAAAATTGGCCCAAGTTTCCCAAATTAGTCTAAACACTCGCATAGTGTTAGTTCATGCTAAAACGCAGTATTTTATTCCTTAAAGAAGCGTTAATTAAAAATCCCAAAAATTCTGCTAGCTCAGTTATAGGTTGTAGCACAGGAGATTTGAATGAAAGATTCTTTTCAGAGGCAATACATATGCGTTGCAATTACAGTTTATATTACAGAGTCAGAAAGTGCCAAGTCGATGTAGTGTAAGCAAATACGAAAACTCCATTGTGTAGAGAAGCGCCAAATACTTCGCCAAGAGTTTTGTTTTGGCATAATACAAAGCGATCGAGGGCTTCACTTGGCAAACCGGTTTTGGCATTGGTTTTTTGCCTGGAAGCATCTTCATATTCTTCTTAAGAGCGAATGAGCCCTCTGCACTGCGGGTCTCCAAAGCAAAGTTCCTCAATGTAATTTGTAATGGGGAAAATTATTTTCTTGACCCCATTTATTTGTCAGTATTTACTTTTTTACACATTTTTTGAAAATATGATAACTGTAGATAACGTACGATTCACTGTAATCCCACTTTTTCAAATTGCTTCGAGTAGTGTGCGTAAAATTAATCAGTGAAAATTAAAATAATTCTAAATTTTATTAATACTGAAGCTTTTTGGTTTGGGAACCCCCAGTAAAGCCGCTCATTCCCCCTTAACTCTATGACTATATATTGCACCCACCTGGTTGTGGTACTCGATGCCCATGCTGAGCGTGTTGACCAGAATGGCAGTCAATATCCCCCTCTGAAAATACCGATGATCGACGAGTCGCTTGAGCCTCGCCTGTTTGGGCTTCCACCAGCGGCAGCACACAGACGACCTGTACCGCTCCAAGAAGGAAAAGTCGTCGTCCAAATCGTCGTCTTCCTCGACGTCGCTGCCGCCCCCACCCCCTCCTTCCACCCATTCGTCCCCACCATCTGCAGAGCGACGAAATTCGCGCTCGTGTTCGGGGTAGTAGAAGATCAGGGTCGGGGCTGACATGTGCTTCTCGCCTGAAAGAGTAAACAAATACACTATTACAAAATAGAATATGAGAACTAGGATGTTTGAATTTTATTGTGAGGACAAAATTCTCAAAAGTAATTGCTTTCAAATTTAAATTTTAAAATCGTTAAGAATTTCTAGCTAGTTATCGTATTGGTTTATATCACTAGTTTGACTTGTTTATGAACCAGAAATTTTCATTTTATTTCTGGAGTACATTCAGGAACCAGAATTTAAATTTGGTAAGTTATCCTCCAGTGTAAATATTTAGAAATGATGTTAGACAGATAATTATAACTGAAGAAGTTCTCCTGCAAGATGGAAAAAATACACCAGTAAAAATAGGAACTATCAAACATGAGTACTAGAATGGTCGCCTTTGATTGTGAGAATAATCAGAATTGAAATTTGGTAAGTTATCCTCCAGTGTAAATATTTAGAAATGATTTTAGACAGATAATTATAACTGAAGAAGTTCTCCTGCAAGATGGAAAAAATGCACCACCAGTAAAAATAGGAACTATCAAACATGAGTACTAGAATGGTCGCCTTTGATTGTGAGAATAATCAGAATTGAAATTTGGTAAGTTATCCTCCAGTGTAAATATTTAGAAATGATTCTAGACAGATAATTATAGCGGAAGAAGTTCTCCTGCAAGATGGAAAAAATACACCAGTAAAAATAGGAACTATCAAACATAAGTACTAGAATGGTCGTCTTTTATTGCGAGAACAATACTCTCAATTCAATACAGTAGCCACCTAAAAGGAATGACTTTTAGTTCGAGACTTCAAAAATTTTCCAACCTGCAACCATTGTCATCTAAAGTCTGGCTTTTCGGAGCATATCCTATACTGCCTGGGTCTAGGTTTAGAAGACATTTAATCATCTCTACTTCTTGTTATTGACTTAACTCATGGACCAGATCTAGCTTTTGCTTGTTCATGAAAGTTTAGTAACAACAACAATATTCCCGAAAGTAAACACGTAGAAATCTCGATTTTTACTCTAAAAAATGAATGCTCAAAAACGACGAAATTTTCCTTAATTTTGACGATTCCATTACTGGCAAATGCTCGGAGTTTTCGTTTCCTCAAAGTGAGGATATTTGAACCGTCATTTTTATGAGGATTTGAATATCATCTAATCTAAAGAAATATTTAATCATTTTTGAGCATGCGAGTTCAACAATGAGATTCTGTTTCCTCAAAATCAAGATACAGAATCGTCAAATCACGATCGTAAAAGTGAGGATTCGCGTTTACTCAAAAGTCACGCGATAGTTTGACGAAACAATCCTCAAAATTAACGAAATGAGGCTTGAGGATTCATGAATCGTCAAAAATGAAAGTGTTATTTCTGAAAGTGTTGAGATCTTGCATGTTCTTGTCTTTAAATTTCAATATGTCTGGTGGCGGTTCATCACACAACAATGTCAATTATTGTTAATGGCGATGTGATATGGTAGGATTAACCCCGAATTAGCTCTAAAATCAATCCTCACAGAGTGAGATTGAGTCCTCGCCGGCACGTAATCCCTTCTATCATCCGATCAATTGTTGCTCTTTATCATTATCAAAAATAAGAACATATATATGATCTGAGAACAATCTATTTGGAGGAATTATGAAACCATGATGTTAATATAATTCAATATTATTGTCAAATTTGGTGAATAGTGTTTCATTCGGATAACTAATTATTTGAGTCAAATTTTTTTATAAATTATATTTCCAAGCTTTACTTTCAATAACAGGTGCTTGAATTTACAGGTCATGGATATATATGGAAGTTTTAGTAAGTTTAAATATTTTTTGAAACATGCATTAAAATAATTTGCGTCATTTAAACATAGTATTAACTAAATTGTTAATTGTTATTCACTTACAAAATGCTGAACGACTTCATCGTAATCAACTATGCAATGCTCTTTTATTGTTTAGTTAATTTTTTTGTATTTTATTTTGCAAGAGAATATCAATGAGAAATATCGCATCATTAATTCTTCAAAATAATCACTCGCCATTCCGAATTCAGACTAGCAACTAAAAATAAAAGCACAAACTCAGGAAAATATTCAACTTCAAAAGATTTATCGATTGATGCAATTAAAAAAAAATACGGCGATTCTCCGGAACTCGGGCTTTAAATTAAATGCTCATCCGGCAGAAACAAACAACGAAAAACAACCTGAAGAATCGTGCAAAGAAAACAAGGAATTCAAATTCCATCATTAGCTAAGCCCATAATTAGTGACTAATTAGATTGTAGCGGAGGCGGGGGTCTTCAGCCAAATGACAATAATCAGAGTGGAATTTTTCAAAAAATAAAATAATTAATGTCAGTCCTCTGCCAAATTAACCAGGATCTTCATGCTGCTTTACGCATAAGCCGGTATAATTAATTGAAAAGGACTTTTGAAGAGTTTCGTTTGCGAAACCTTGTCGTGCCACCTGACTCTGTGTAGTTGGGTCCGTGGCTGAGTTTAAATAATAAAATGGACCGCATTTTTAAAAACTCGCCAAATGCTGCCTTCATGTTTTGACTGAGACTTTTCGTTTGTATTAAACCATTGAGTTTAAATAATAAAATTTGTTTTATTTTTTAAAAAACACGCAAAATGCTTTCGTGTTTTGGCTGAGACTTTTCGTTTGTATTAACCAATTGAGTTTAATTAATAAAATTGGCCGTATTTTTCAAAAACTCGCCAAATGCTTTTGACGGAAACTTTTCGTTTTTATTTACCCATTGACTTGAAATAATAAAATTGGTTGCATTTTTAAAAACTCGCCAAATGCTGTCATGTTTTGATTGAGATTTTCCCTTTGTATTAACCAATTAGCAACCCGGTTGTGAATACCATTAACTTGACTTCCTTACAAAATAAAAACGTGAAGTTTTTAAAATTCTATTTTCGCTTTTTTTTATTTGTCTCACATAAAAGTACAGTACTATGGTCTTCATGTGTTTTTTATATTGTTTTTTTATGTACAACTAAATACAACGCTTTTTTTTACTTAAAATTTTTTCTGGCCAACCGTCGTTAATGAGTCAGTGTAACATAGAGAAATTTATTTATTATTAAATATTTACGAATAAAATATATTAAAATGACGAAATAAACACAATTTAAATATAAATAATTTTAAACAAGCGTATCAAAAGTGTGTTTTGAGATGAGCTTTTTAAAACGCCTAATTACTTTGCGTCTTACATAATTAATTGACGATTTTCGTCTGTGAAGCATCAGATAGTGATTTGATGGCTGTGTTCTAATTATAAAGTGTGTTTTAATAAAAAGTTATTATCTTGCATTTGTGTAATAAGTCAGTTTTCAGTAACTTATGCATGCATTTTTTTACTGTATAACATACGTCAAAATGATATTGTTTTTATTAGCACATATATTAGCGCAATTCAAATTTCAATAATTGTAATGCAAATGAAATAATGTTTAGGCAAATGAAGGAACTTATTGAAAAACGTATTTTTTATTTCTAGTAGTAGGTAGCTTTAAAATAATGGTTACGTATATAGGCTATATTAACATTAAACAGTTATAATTTAATTTAAAATTCTGTATTGCCATGCCAGCAAAATTTACAGGAAAGTCAACTTCTTTTACATTAGCCCGTAAAATTAATTTAAAACGAAGTTGAATATATTTTGTCTGCTGTGAAATCTATGGCGTAGGTGTGTCAACTTGGACCATGGCATTTTTTGGTCAATTTTGCATAGTGATTTTATCCAATAATAGGTTCAAACAATGACGTATATTTAATTTTACAAATAGGGGTTCCACAGTGTTTATAAGGAAATTCATTTTTTGGTTTAGTGTGACGCTGATTAATCAGTAGTGATGCTGATTCATCAGCATCACTCACATGCTTCCAAAAATAAAGAGTCCGTTGTAACTTTGCCACCTAAAGCCTTGGTTTCCTCGGATTCCGTCGCCAGAAAAATGCGACCGCTATTATACGTGGAGGACGTCACTCTACCGGCCACCGCTTTATCGGAACGTTATGTTGACACGAAACTGGAAACCTAGCGAACTCACTAAACTCAACTCTGCTGTTGTTTTGGTTTTCGTCTTTGCATGTCAAAAATTGAAAATTGAGGTTCTTCGTGATTTCTCACAAAATCAATTAGTATTTCTTCCTCGGCAAGCTTAAAATAACTCTCGCCTTCCGTCATTTCCTCAAATTTTTAATTTTTGGCAAGCACACCGCGCAACAGACAACAGCAAAACACGTTGTCATCAGGATTTCCCCAACGCACTCAACAGCAACGCAATCTGGTGGTCGTTTGAGTTGTTCGGCAACGCTCCCGAGGAAACCACTCTAGCGTAATCAATATCAGTAGTTTGTAAGAAGTCATTCACCGCACTTGTCCGACCGCTTAAATCTGTAGACGGACTCCGAGGAAACCGAGGCTTAACTTCGAAAGGCTTCTAAGCATCTGATTAGGGGTTAATTAAACTGTTAAGAAACAATAAATAATCTTAAGTCCAGAGTATTAACCTTAACTATTCTAATGTAAAGTTAAACGTTTAAATTGATTCATACTTTATAAACCCAAATGTAATAATAGGTAGTAAAGGGGAGCCGCAAGAAGAGAGCATCATCAGCTCTTAAAATAATTTAAAAGCTATTTAGGAAAGGCTAAAAGATGGATAAGCTGCCTTTGACATTATTCTCTATCTGTGTATTTTTGCACGTTGTTTTGTAATAAAATTATTAAAAATTAATATTTAACATAATCTTTGCTTATATGTTTGCCTAATTTAATAAAAGTTAGTTTCTATTTATTAAAATATGTTTATGAATCATTTTAGTAAAATAAGTAACATTAACATTAATTTGGGCCGTAAGAGTGCGCGGCTATAAAACCGTGACAATAGTTTCACTTGCATCAATCTTAAGTTAAATAGACTAAATAAAATTTATCTTATTAAAATTTGTTTAATAACATTTATTACTAAATAAATTTTATCTTATTAAAATTTCTTTAATAAATATATTTTGAATTTCAAATTTTTCTAATTTCATGTTTTTGACATGCTTATAATTTATGTTGATGATTTATGTTATGCTATGAATGTTTGCTGTTAGAACTGTGTTTAAATAATAGAAATAAATTATTCAAAGAACGTTCAAGTTTTAAAATGATTTCTCCTTGAAAAGTATTCAAAAGTATGGTATGGTATGATACATATATATTCCAGCTTGTGTGCTTGTTCAGAGAACCGCTTATAAGCTTTCGTCAAGTGGGACAGACACAGAAAGAATTTTTACAGACACAAAGAAATGAATAACACATAGACAAATAACAACATTTATTGACTGTCACAAACATCCATGCCTGACCGGGATTCGAACCCGACCCCAGCAGCTCCAAAGGCTAGTACACTAACCATTCAGCCACCGGGGCGGCTATTCAAAAGTTTTTATAAAGTGCATTTTAAAGTTGACATCAATATCAAAGTATTACCATAGAAACAATTTCAGTACTTTAATTCCGAAACTACTCAAGACACATTTTATAAATACTCAATGGTATCCATATTCTATAGTTAAGTCAAGAGACAATTTAAGTTTGCAACAAAAAAATCCATATTACCATTTTAAAAGGGAAAAAAAAACCTTCATCAAAGAAAATTTCTAAAGCTTAGGAAACTAAAAAAAAATGTATTAAAGACTTTTCTATCTAGACGCTTCGACATAGCAAATATTTGTAAGAAGAGTTTTGTGGAGGCGGAAGCGTTTTTTTTTTAATTTCTAAGGGAAACTCATGTTTCGAGAGGAAGCTATTCATTAATTTGAGATGCATTTTTTTTCAAGTGTTGTATTCTTAAAAAAATTGAAAGAGATATTATTGGAGTAAAAATAAAAGAATGTCAGAGTAAAGTAATTTTTCCCCCTGAATTTTATTTTAAGATATAAATCTGTACATAAGTCAAATAAATATATATTTTAGTTAATTGAATACGAAATAAATCTTTTGGCGGACAGAGCTGATATATTTGAAAGTGTTTTCTATGTAATCACAATAATTGCAATAAAGGATACCCAATCAAGGTCTTGATTATACATAATTGCGGAATTTCCAAACTGTGACAATTTAAGGTCAACGATTAACGGTACACTCTTAAAACAAAGGAGTGAAATCCACTCCTGTAAGAGAAGTGCATTTTCGGCACTGGAAAGGAGTGAATATTAACTCAGACTGAGTTAAAATAGCTCGTTTGTTTTAAGAGTGTAAGAACCTGAGAATCTTGCGAAGCTCTAGTAAGGGTATCATCGGGAGGGGAAACGGGTTGGTATAATAAAGTTTCGGTCTACTGCGGTGTGGTCACTTGGCGGCAGTGCAGTGGGAACTGTGAGGCGGCTGCATGGGAACCATGCTTGGCTACGGGAACGGGCTGATGCGTTCGCTGTCAGCTTCCAGGAGGAGGGCGGGGTTGCGCCTTTTTAGCGCATCTCGAATCAGGAGAGGAGATTTCTCCCAAAGCGAGAACTGTGAGGATCCGAGTCGGAATGTGTGAGTTCAAGTGTCCATCACTGCACTGTCATCCGGTCCGGGACTCCCAGCCCCCCTAGTTGCCTCTGATTCGTCAACCCGGGGTAAAGAGGTTGGAAATGCACATCCTCTTTCGCAAGGAGGCCTGGACACTTGAACTCACATATTACGACTTTGATCCTCACGGTGCTCTCTTTGGGAAAAATATCATGTCCTGATTCGAGATACGCTGAAAAGGCGCGACCCTGCCTTCTACTCCCGGAAGCTGTCAGCGAACGCATCAGCCCGTCCCCGTAGCCAAACAAGGTCCACATGCAAGTGGCCTCACAGTCGCCCCCTCATCGCCTTCGCCGCCCCGGTGGCGCATTCGTTAGGATTCTAGCCTTTGGAGCTGCTGGGGTCGGGTTCGGGTCCCGCTCTGGCATGGATGTATGTGACCGTCAATAAATGTTGTTATTTGACTATGTGTTTGTGTTGTCCTTTCTTTGTGTCTCTTGTGCTTGTAAAAACTCTTTCTGTGTCTGTCTCACTTGACGAAAGATTACAAGCGGTTCTCTGAACAAGCACACAAGCTGGAATATATATGTACCTACCATACCATACCACACCGCAAGAAAACCAGTAATTTCCTTTACTACCACGTTTCCACTCCAATGATACCCTTACTAGAGCTTCACAAGAGTCTCAAGTACTTTCGCTCTTAACGTAAATACTTGACCTTTAATTGTCACAGTTTGGGCCTTCCGCAATTATGTATATAATTACCTTCTGTAATTTATTACCTAAGTAGTAACTCTTAAATAAATTTTTAGTTTTTTATAATTTTCATTAAAAATGTTTTTACTTTAGTAAAAAAAACTGCTTTGAATGTGATGTTATAAGTGTTTTTCTTAAATAAAATGAATAAATATAATTACACCCTTGTCAAAGATTAATTATTCTACAACTATAGATATTATGAAAGAGATTCTGAAACAATGCAACCACAATGTTAAAGTGAAAACTTTATGATGTCTTTGAACACCTTAGAAGTTTACTTTCACAAAATCTTCGTTTAAAAAAACCTTATTGATCAATAGAAACCTTCTGGTAAATTGCTTTAGGACATAAAAATTTCTTCTCACTCCGTTAATTACCTCGCATAGCACCTGAGCAATTCTTCTCTTAAAAACACTTGGAGATAAAAGCGATAGTTATATTATTCTAAGAAAACGCTTCTAATTTTCAGTTTTAGTATTTTTTTTTACTTTTGATAAATATCGTCTGGCATGGTCTGGTATTTAAGGGTCATGAAAGTGAGAAAAAAAAACAGTCATCAAAACATTAGTTTGATGATATTGAAAAAAAAAAGAAAATTGTTACTATTTATTTTATCGAAAAATCTCCGAAAAAATTTGTTCCTTTTAAAAAAAGTTCAAGTCGTTTTTTGAAGAAATTTAGTATATTTAATAAGTAATAAGTTTGATAGTACAGTAGCCGCCGCTTAAATGAATCACATCCGTCCCAGTACGTTTTGAACCAATAAAGCGGCTGAACCATTTAATCGAATGTCATGAAATTATAAAGAAAAAGTCGTCATCATGAGACATATAATATGATTTTTTTTAATACTTGTTACTGAGTAATACTAGTGCTACATATTATTAAGAAAAACACGTTATGTCATGTTTAATAAAATCCAGAGTTATACAAATTAACAGGTAATATACGAATACCTACAAAAATTTAATAATTTGAACGATATTATGTATAATTTTATAACAAAATTTAAAATCATAAACAACAATGTTTACTATAGTACTAAAATTTAGTTAAATTTTGTTTACTTGAATGAATACTTCGTTGTTTCCGCCTTGCGTTGTCGTATAACTGATAAGTTCGTTTACCTTCCTTTCAATGTCATAAGAGGAATTATAATCATCACACATAACACCCCGTTGCTCTAAAGTTCTTAATATTTGAAGAGCCCGGCATATTTTTACTCCTTGCGGCCTTAAACCATTCTAATAAAGCGTTTTCTACGTCTTTTGCTCTGCCAACTCGCTGACATTTCCGATTTATGTTGGGCTCTGTTTCGCTACTTTCTGTAATTTCATTTCTTCTCTTCAAAATCCCACATTAAGTTGCTTGAGAAAGTCCTAATTTAATTGCAGCTTCTCTTTGGCTGCATTTTTCCAGATTATAAATATTTTTTCGGAGTTCACATTTTTTGGCTAAGCTAAAATCTTTCCGTTTAAACATCGCGATAACACTCCGAAAAAAACACATACTTAATTTAATCTATCAAAAATTTAAAATGAGTCTACTGTCTACACCTTCATGCACACGTGTCGATTACAAATTCCTTCCCCTCTACCCCCTTCCCCCCACTATAGTTCTCTCTCTTCCTCCTTGCCTTAATAATACAATTTCTGCGATTTACCTTTTTTTAAAGATGCATTCGTCTGCGCCTCTTTGGTTCGAATTTGTAGTTAGAGGTCATTTGGGGTAAAAAAAATACCACGAATCGTAGAAAAAGGAACTTTTATAGAATTTTTTGAGTCCTTAAAACGGCGGTAAAAAGATGATTTGATTCCGATAAGCGGCGGATTTTCAATGTAAAAAGTGATTCCGTTCTGTTCTACGAAATTTATTCCAATTAAGCGGCTGATTCAATTAACCAGTGATTCCAAAAAGCGGCGGCCACTGTAGCAGCATTTTAAAAGCTCTAATATTTATAAATTGAACAAATATACATTTATTTACCATTATAATGAGGAAATTAGGAATGTTTGTCCACCAAAACTTTTTTGGCTTGTATTGAGACCAACAAAAACTATTTGTATTTATAATAAACTAATTATTTGATATTTAAAAGTGTTTTTCGTATAAACCAAACAAAATCGAAAATTTAGCTGGTCGAACATAAATGTATCTAAAAATTTTTATGAGGCATATTTTGTTATATTTAAAAAAATAACAAGTTGGTTTGTTACAGAATCTGCCACTTACATCGCTTCCACACAACATTTTATGCTCAACAGGAAACACACTAACACCTCAAAAAGAATTTCGCCAAACAGGGCCGTTTGGCTAGTTCTAATTCAAACTTTTATAAGCAAAACTAATAATTTTCGTTAATCTTCTTTTGCAGATTTGATAATGAATCTTTATCGTTTGCTAATTTTTTTGAACTTAGAAGAATAGTGATGATTTTTTTTAATAAATATCTTTTTGCAGTCAAAAGTTTACACTTCGAAAAATAAATTAGTAAAATTGTTGCTTTAAAAATAGTAGTGAAAATTTGCATATTTTTTATGCAAATTTCAAATTTTTTATGCATCTTTCTTCCCAAAAATACAACGAACCATCAAAATAACTTTATTGTGCTATTACAACAATCCAAATTGAATTATTACACAAAAATAAATATTTTTTTCAAGAATTTTACTTTTATTTTAAATAAAGTTTTTCGTACGTTTGATGTCATGGCAACATTGAAAATCTATAATAATAAAAATGAAGTTTTGTATGTGTGTGTGTGTGTGTATGTCTCTCCGAAACTCACAAACTAGACATTTGTTTGCCTCGTAACTTGACACAAATGCGTAGTTCATACTTGAGTTGCAAAATAAGAACTTTCAGAGCTCAAAATGCTATATTTACAGAGAAAATTCGAATTTTCTGGAAAAACTACACCACTTTGGCTCAAATCCGATGAACATTTTTCTTTCGCGTTGCCATTCAGCAGATGAAATTAAAATAAACTTTTTCAAAAATAGTTAAAATGTAAAAAAGAAAATACTTTTTTTCTTAAAAACTTACAAATATATTATAATTTTCATTTTAAAGATTTAGTTACTATCATTTTAAGTAGTAAACTTTCATTTTATATCATTCTTTAATCTGTATCAATGCAATATTTTATTTTTAACTCGATATTTTAATAAATAATTATCATGGACGTCTATATAAACTGGAAGGTTTCCTCCAATGACAGCAGATCTCAAAAAGCGCTACCATTTTTTGTAATTCCTAACGTTGTTGTTGGTTTTTATAAACTTGATCGCCAAGGTCACATAAGCTAAACATTTTATATTTTTATCATTTACGATTAAGCTATAAATTGATATTTAATTAATTTTTATTTGAAGAATCGTTGCCGGCAATTTTACGCCAACCCTGACAAATTGGTATTATAGCAACCAAGATTGATCGCCAAGGTCATAAGCTAAACATTTTATATTTTTAGTATGTATAGGAAGCGAAATCTTAAGAACCACGGAACAGATCGTCACGAAATTTGGCACAAATATTCATCTCATCTCCGGAACAAACATAGGCTAAGAATTTTTGGAATCAGACCATTCCTTCTATCGTTTTTGGACGTTGTTATATGTCCCTTTTTGGAGAAAATACACCACTTTCGCTCAAATCCGATAATTTTTTCCCCTTTCGTGACGCCATTGGGCAGAAAAATTTAAATAAAACTCTTTAGAAAACAATTGAGATTGGAAATGTTTAATTTGTTCATTGCTTTCAGAAACTAAATTAATAATTTCAAAAAATAATTGATATCATTCACGTGACGTAATCCTACCAGTCTCCATTCTATTATTTTATTGTGAATGTAGGATTTTAATTATGAATTTTTTAAAAGCATAGTTAAGCTTATACTGAACTTTGATTTTTTTGTAATGGAGATGCATATTTTTGTTTTATGTCTTTCTTTTTTCGCCAAATACTTTTATAAACTCGCCAAGTTATTACAAAAAACGCACCAAATGACCTTTTTTCTTTATTAGCTGGTTGGTTGTGCGATGGTCATTGCGCCAAAGCTGAATGGGTGTGTTGTTGGTAGCTATATATTTTCCTCGCCAAATTTTTCAAACATGCCAAATGAGCTAAAATGTTTTTATTCAGGAAATTACTTTGACATTATCCGTTAATTTTATAGCATTTTTTAAATTTTGAATTTTTATGGTCATATAACTAACGGGATTCTGTACTTTATAACGAACGGGAAAAGTAACATAAGTTTATTATCCGATAGCATAATCCAACACCGGGTAGTTCAGCTAGTATTGAATAAAAAGGGAATTCGCATGTTATTTCAATGCAGATTAAATTTTTAGTTATTTAAATTTTAAATAAACTTCTAATTTAAATTTTTTAATGAAATTTGGAATGAAGCCTAAACTGATTTTTTGCTTAAAAATGACGTATCCCACTTGTTTGTGAGACTTGCGGTTCGTTCTGTGAAAGTGGGAAACGGTCAGACAGACAGACCGATAGAACGATTATAAAACCTTCCACTTTTTACGTTATAAACGTAGCAAAAAAAACTATCTAAAAAGCTAGTTTCTTTTGCTAAATGATAAAAGAATGGCTGTCGATGGCCAATAGGATTGAGAGCTTTCTGTATTAAAAATTGAAGGTTCGACTTCACAATCAAGACAATGCGTAAAAGAATACCAAATTGATATCACACTTCTATCCTTTCAATTCGACTGTTCTTTGTTGTGTTAAATAAACCATCTCAAACATCAGTTTCTTGTACACGTAATAAGCCAGTTGAGAAAAGAAAAAAACATCTTAACGGAAACTCTCCCTCATTTATATCAATCTGTCATTTCTTTATTGATTAGCAATGGAAAAAGTGCTGAAAGGGTATCTACGTTTTCCCTGGTCAAAACTTTCCTTTTTTGAAGCGACGACCCAATGATAAATGTTTGTCTTTCGGCAGATTTTCAGGGTCGATCCATCAAATGGATTTAGTCCAAGACCAAGAATGGAGTAGTTTGTGGAGTTTTTTCGGGGTTGTATTGTTCTCGTAAGACGTTTTAGAAATGTCTTTGTGGTAATCGTCTCGGTATAGGCTTGGTTTGTAGACTTTTAAGGTTTTTCTATTCAGGCAAGAGATTGATGTACTTTGATAAGTTATGTTGTTATAGGTTAAGGAAATACTGGCTTGGAATTACATTTTCTTTACAATGAAAGTCTTTAAATTAATTTTTTTCATTTGAATCATCGATTGATGAGAAATATGATTATACTCTTATGATTATGTTTGATTTCAAAAGAGAAAAAGGTTCATTCAATGCCTTCGAAAACTTTAAGTAGTTATCAGTTTTTAGTTTCTCAAACTGTGGAGGAGAAATTTTTAGTTCAATAAAAGTACATTGCTCCATTTTTTCAGTAACTATTTACAAGCTTCGCCAAAAGTATTAAACAAAAAAAATGTTTTTGAATTCTTAAATCATCTCCTGAATCGTCTTCTCATGAATAGACCACGATATAAGGAATTCCAACCTGGCTGTTTTCATACACTTGAAGAGGAACGGAGCCACTTAGTTCTGATCTCGACACATCTTGCATACGATCCCCATAGCCCCAACCTCGGCAACTCTTAGTCAACCACGACCCTCTAGGTAGTTACACAAGTGCGGAGACACTGTCGACGGAGTCGACAAACACTCCGGGACAGAAATTAAGAAGCAGACAAAAATGAGTTTACCATCTTTTGGAGGAACATTTTCGGCTTTTATATTACAGTACCATTATAATATAAATGACTGGTAGTAACTTAGAAGTAATTTAGAGCCATCTAGCGTGATGCTATTTTGAGGTTGCGCCTGTGGTGAACCACCACACACTTTAGTACTAAAGCCTGTAGACACTTAGGGAAAGGAGTGATTGTTTCCATGCAAACCAGTCGAAGTCATAATTAGACATGAATATTATTATTCTTACAGACTATGTAAATCAAATGTATAAAGTCTTAATATTTAAACCTTTCTCCGTACCTCTTCCAGTGCACATCCTGTGCACGGAGAAATTGCAACTGGCCGCCAGCGCGGCACCCTGGGTGCCACTCAACGCTAACAGCTGGGCACACGTCAGCCTAGAAGATCTCCTGGATCCGCTTGATACTCGTCTGCGGCCGCTTCCGGGCGGTTCCAAGGAGATGGACACTCGCGGGGAGGAGGAATCGCGGGGGTCTTGGGGGAGCATTGGCACTGGAGAGAGGAGACAAATGAAGTGTACAAGGGAAAAACCACTTGATTTCGTAGATGGCTTTAGGCCTCTTTGGCAATGATAGCGAGAAATCGCCTAAACTGGTATGAAGAAACCGGTTACTAGCTTTGTTTTTCTTTCGCAGCAACCTTGATTCACGCCAGAGATCAGTAACACGTTTGTACCGTATTGTGTTTTGAAAAACCGAAAGAAAAACCGGTTTCCTGTCGCCAATGTTCGCCAAGCAGACGCATAAAGTAAGACTCCTAAAAAATCAAGTGGTTCTTCCCGTGTACTCTTCAAATGATGAAGTTAAGTAGTTTCTGTTACTGCAATGTAGTTTACGGTATATTTAATTGATGGGGCAGTACATATGCTGAAAAATTTGTTGTGCAAAGTGTATAGTTTGTACTGTATTTCTTTTACTGGAAGTATAGAAGGCACCTTTTTAACCAGCTTCAAATTACCGATGGAAAGCTAGTTGAGCAGAATTCGGGTTGACCAGGATAATTGAAATCAATTATGGTTTGAATCGATATTTGATTGCCATTTACTGAAGATATTTGTGCTATAAATTAATACGCAATTAAAGTTATGCACCATTTTATTCAAAGTATTCAAGCATGACATGCCAATTAAAAAAATCATTACTTTTTTTCTTTTCTTAAGTCTAGAAAATCGGAGACTTGCAGCATACTTTCGTTTTTTATCAGCATCATATGGATGGAGAATCAATAACGTAACAAGACATTTACCAATTTTTATATAGTAAGGATAAAAAAAAACGCGGAAGGTGAGGCTAAGATCCGATAAAACAGACTGCAAGGAAATAGTATTTGTTGCAAAAACGTCTTGCATATCGCCGTTTTTACTGTTTCATTTCATTGTTAGGGCTCTAAAAACAAACAGCGTTCTGCTTTAAATCCCAGAATAATTTTTTCAATGATACAAACTTTCAATGTGCATCATGGTACGTCGCAAACGACTAAAGTAGGTCTATTTAGAATCGAAGCTTGGAAAGCACTTCCTCCCCCATCCACGAGTGTGTTTTTCTTGGAAGCGGGGTGATTTATAGCTGCCTCGGTTTTTTCCCCACCCTACATGGGGAAATACTAACTGTTTTGATTGTAAACCTCAAGCGCGCTAGGATTAGATAAGCTATGTTCCCCCCTTTTTGCAGAAAACCCAGTGAAGGGATGGGGGAAGAGAGTCTTTTCGAAGCTTCTATTCTGGCTAGAAATGATATAACTTACCTGAAGAGTCAGCCGGGAACACAAATTCACTTCCACTGTACGAGGGTCTTCCTCTCGGTGACCCTATGAGATCAATATCCGACACCTCTGGGCTGGCGCACGGTGCCTGAGGGCTGTCTGCCGCCGCGAAAGACGGCACCTGAAACGAAAAACAAAATACTATGAGACCACATCACATGGTACGCTTTCAACATTCGTGTATTTATTTTAAAATGTCACACTATTTATTATTACTTGAATGCATATTAGGACACATAATATACAATCGTATATAGAATATATGCTTTGGGCCTACGAGACGGAGTGGGAATGATGTATGCTTTGATTCTGTGACTTTTCTCGTGAATATTGGGATAAAGCCTTACTGCTAGTCGTTTTAAAAAAGTAGCCAGTAAATTTGTACTGGTAGTAAAAATAACCCCTTCATTAATCATGAAAGGGCATGTAAAGTGCGTGTAAAATGTGTTAAATCCAAAGTTCCAACGTAGCTGAAGCGTAAATGCCGCTTGAAGTTCCTTTTTGTGCCAGCTTAGATGTTGATCTCGTCATTTGACTGCGAGTCTAAATTAAGAGGCGTTTATCATAAAGGCAAACTTCATCCCAAGGAGCTCACTTGAAAAGAAACCACCCCCTTTACCCCATGTCGCATTTAATGGGCCTGAAGAGGTACGGGCCGGCCCGGTTTTGAACGCGAGCACCTTTTGCATGCGAGTCCAATGCCGAACCGTCTCTGACAAAGTAATTCCTCGTTTTCTAGTAGTATTGAGTATTTGTGCTGACAGCCACAGTATACCTCTCTCAGCGGGTTGGAGGAGGAACGATTATTGTTGGGTGTTGCTAGTCTTAGGACTTTACTGCCTGCTTTGAATCTCAGGACTTTGCTTTAGATGCGCCATCGAATATCATTACTGAAGATATACAGGTCATCCCGGTTTTGATCCCAGCACCTCTTGCATGCGAGCCTTGTATCGAACCGTCTGCTACAAAGAAATTACTCGGTAGCGAGGTCTAGTATTGGGTATTTGTGCTGACCGCCACAGGCCAAGCAATTGACAGTCTGGGCTTTAAAAAAGCCTACACTGACAAAAAAAAAAACCCTGTAAATTTACGAGAATTTGCCCTTCAATTATTATGGGCCACAGCCTTATTTGATGGGAAACGGTCTGACCCACTTAATAAACGGCCTTATCCCATTCACTGTCTACCCTTATTTTTACAGTTTTAGCTCATCTAGTAGCTATAGGAAACAATGAGCACACGTTTTTTTTTATTAACTTGGTGTCTCTGGTGCCGTTCCTTGCTCGTTACTTTACAGAGATTTTTTCCAAACAGTGTATCTCACCTGCAGCACAGACATCTCGGCGGGGTGCATGGTGCGCCTCCTCTCCGAGCTGCCGTTGAGTGAGGAGGAGGTGCCGGGCTTGGGGGAGGAGACTAAAGCAATTACTAGTGCCTACTGCCTGCTATGAGAGTCAGTATATCAAGGCATTGTTGCCTGCTCAGAGTATCTAGACCAGTGGTTCCCAACCTGGGGGCGATCGCCCCCAAGTGGGCGATTTGTATTATCAAGGGGGCAATAAATAGTTCGGGGGCGATAGGGGGGCGATGAGTATTCAAAGGTTGAAAATTAAAATAATATACTGTACTGTAGCACCAATAAAACCATTCTAATTTTTATTGATCACCTTGACAAGTTTAAATGACATGCTAACAAGATTTGACCAAGTTAGAAATTCTTGATTTTATTTGTTGATCCATTCTCGTTTGAAGCTGTGGGTTGTGGATAACCTTGATAACTCTTTGCAGACGGAGTTAGTAGATCAGAAGTATGTATGACTGTGAGGCGAAAATCATTTTCAAGCAGAGATGGTATGAGTTAGCCTGCGTTAAACTTATTTAACAATTACCCACAACTGCAGAAAAACCGAACCACTTCTCATCTCAAACCCGTCAACATATTTGGTTGAAAAAGCATTTGGTTCATTGGTTCTGTTATCATCCAGCTCCTTACTAAACAAAGAAATCAGTTGGACATTTGGCTCAAATACTTGCACATGAACTTAACAAAAGATAAAATAATAAAAAAAATCAACATTCAATTTTTTCTTTAATTTTTATTGTCAACTTTCTTAAATTTTGCCGAATCCAGTTTAAAGATCTTAGTCAATTATTTAACCTTTGTTCTTCAAAAAAATCTGATAAATATAAAATTTTATTTTTTTATTTTATTTAAGAGTGACCAGATAAAGCTGCTTTGGTTGTTTTTAAAAAAGGTAGTTAGTGTTTAAAATAATAAAATTGCTTTATTAGTTATATTTTAACTCAAATTATAATTGGAGAAAACATAAAAATTAAAAAGGGGGCGATATGTGGTCGTCAACCTAACGAAAGGGGCGATGGCCCAGAAAAGGTTGGGAACCACTGATCTAGACTTTGCTTTGCATCTCAGGACTTAGCTTAGGTTGCGTGAAGGTTGTCAGATATGCGCCTTTAGATGGCGCCATGTCCAATCTCACACATGAAGATTTAAGGGTTGACCTTGTTTTAATCCCAGAACCTCTTATATACAAGCCTAATACCGAGCCGTCTTCTAGTATTGGGTATTTGTGTTGACCGCCACATACCAAGCAACTGCCAGAGCTTTAGAAACATTAACACATCTCACCTGCAGCACAGACATCTCGGCGGGGTGCACGGTGCGCCTCCTCTCCGAGCTGCCGTTGAGTGAGGAGGAGGTGCCGGGCTTGGGGGAGGAGAATGAGGCGGTGCGGTGGCAGTGAGGTTGAGCCGAGGAGGAGCGGCGCCTCGACGAGCGCCGGCGGTGCAGGGAGATGCCAGTGGCGCCGCCGCTCTCTTTGCGCCGCTTGCGACGGAAGTGCTTGTACCACAGGAGGAGCCGCCGCCGACCGCATCTGATGGGGAAGATATATTCACAGTTACAGTATGTGATGAGCATAGAAAATGTACAAAAAGCTTTGAGGTATTGATGAGAGTTTAAAAAGCAACGTAATAAAACTCAAAGTGCTAAAAAATTAGTAAAAAAAGAAAATTATAAAGGTTTCCTTGAAAATTAAAATTGATACTTAAATTTAAGGTATTTATTTGGACATAAAGACATGGATATTTATTGGAGAGAAGTGAAAAGTTTCAGATGTAAATTCAGTATAAATTATATAAATTGAGTCTTGGAGACGTTTTATATATGAACAAACAGAATAGGTCTATTTTCGGTAGCTGGCACAGCTGCGAATTTGCCAAGTTTATCAAAGCATTCGAAACTAAGTTAATGGCGCACTCTCATTTATGTATAGCTTATTTTGTCGAGCATAACTCTGGGTGAGACATAGCGTAAGATATACTTTCATCCATTTTCCCTTTGCTAGGTTATGGCTGTTTACTACACACCAAGTTAGCAGCTAACATATATTACTGCTCCAATATCTGACCAGAAATGCTTTCACAATACATCCTTTATTTGGAGGTTTCTTTATATAAATAAACTAAGTCTACTTTTCATCATTTTCGAGTTAGCAGCACAATCGGATGCACTATGTATAATTTCAGTGCAATTATGAAAAAAGTCCTAGTTTAGATAATATCCGCTAGGCCGCAGCTAATATTTTTTTTTAAAGATGTAATTCCGCTCGGCGGCAGCATTCTATTATAAAGCTTCAACTTTAAACCTCTGTAGCATAAAGAAGATCTCTACACTCTTAAAACAGGGTGAAATCCAATCCTTTAGGAGAAGTGCATTTTCGACACTGGAAAGGAGTGAAATTAACTCCTAAATCGCTCGAAATTGCCCTAAACTTTCCTAATCGCCTTAAAATCGCTCGTTTGTTGTTAAGATTGTAGGAGGTATAACATAACAAAAGAGTGAAATCCACTCCAGTATTATAAGTGCATTTTCGACACTGGATAGAAGTGAATATATTCACTTCTAACTCAGTCTGGGTTAATTTTCACTCCTCCAGTCTAGAAAATGCACTTCCCACGATCCACTCGTTTCGGGGAAGTGCATTTTCTAGACTGGAGGAGTGAAAATTAACCCAGACTGAGTTAAAATCGGTCGTTTGTTTTACGAGTGTATGGACTAATCGTGGTTGGCCTTACCTGGTGAGGTGTGCGATGTACTTGACGATCTCGTTGTAGCACCCTGTGGGCTCTGAGAAGGTGTTGCTGGCTATGCTGCTGCTGGAGTTCATGGTCGATCGCTCCAAGCGCATGCGTTCCATCTCGCGTTTCTTTGTCTCCGAGAACTGAGTGGCGATGACAACGAGGCACAGGTTGATCATGAAGAAAGAACCAATCTGCACCCAAACAACATAGATTTACGAATTGCCTTGCAGTAGTACCATCAAAAATTGACATGAAATCAGTGAATGAACAGGAGAGTACAGAAACCACTTCAGAGACGGAAAATGCGAAAAAAGATTTTCGATGAAAAGAAGGTTAGAAAGGCAAGAAGCGTGATGAGTGCAAGAATTACATGAATTTGTTTAGCTGTTCTGTAAATTCATGATGTCTTCAGATATCTACACTTTGGTTGTAATAAATGAATTGTAAAATAAATTAAAATTAAAAATGTGTTTTTGTAAAATGAATCGTTAAGTTAAAAATATAATTTTAATAAATGATTACTTTTCTCAAATTTTCATTTGTTTGTAAAAACTTATTTAGTGCAGAAACAGCACAAGTCCGAATAAAATTAAAAATTTCGTGATCCAAATGTACGTCAAAATTAGGTAATTTTTGCCTGTTGGCAACATAAATGAATGTTATGCCAAAAAAATTTAATTTTGAAACATTTGAAAATGTGAAGCAGTTAAGACGTTTTTTCTCGCTACTAAAAAACTTGTGACTGAAGTGGTTTCTGCATTACTGTTTCAAATGCTTGGGGTCAAACGTATGCTTTGTAATGGCTTTGAACATCGTAAACATTTTTTCCACCCATGAACAATTACGTGATGAAAAACTAAGCAACACTAGTTTTGGTGATGGTATGTAACATTAGATTTTTCTGATGAAAAATAACTTTATAATGAGGTCAGCATTGTAAGTAATACATTAAACATTACTAATTTTTAGTGTATTTATAATGATACTGAAACGGTAGAAATTATAGCGGTTTTATTTGAAACGATTAAAAAAATTAAATTGCAGTGAAAAGCTCGAACATTGTCCTTACTATACACACATTTACTTACATTTTTAAGACAATTTCAATTGAGCTTCATTTTTTATTTTCAGATAAATTTTAAAATACAAAAAAAAACATTCAAAATCATTGAAAAACATACAATGGAACAAACAAAAGAAACAAGCACGCATCATTTAGAAATCATACATCATTTTATGTAAAACAAAAGAACGCGGAATTGTAATCAGAATGATTTAAAACAGATGTATGATATATACCTTCAGATCTTTCATAACATAAATCCCGTTTTCATTCCTTTCAAAGATGAAACAATTTATAACTCAGAGCTTATTTGCAACAAACTACTGCATTCGAATAAGCCCAGACGAATCGGCAACAGATGGTTAGATAGCCGTAGGTTCTTATTCTAAATTCCAGCCACATAACCTCCCTTGTCTATTTGAAGCAAGTATTCAGTTTCGCAGACTCGATCAAAATTGAATACTTATCTCTGAAGAATACAGAATTTTAAATATTCAGCAGTCGAGCAAGCAGAGTTTTGAGTCTTATTGATTTCTACACTGTATTATCCATAAAGCAATATCCGTCTTTGAGAGTAGCATTAAATTTTCAAGGAAGGGACGCGATGTGTATGCTGTTATATGGTAAACTGCCTTTAAAGCCTTATCTAGAGGTTTTTGGAAATTGTAACTTTTAATGCTCTTCTGCAGTTAATGCGAGATTGTTATCTTCCTTTATTAATTTTTAATGTCGATGATTGCACTAAAGATAAGGTTTTATGGTAGCTCCTTTTTAACTAGAATCACTAACTGGTATTTAAGTATGTTTAAGGAATGTGTGTGTGCATTTCTAGCATCTATTTTGATATACTTGAGGTTGATACGTAAATTATTTTTTAATTGATTTTTTTTTAAATACACGTTTTAAATCTTTCTTCATTTTCAGATGAAAAAGGAGCATACATAATTGGTAGTATGTTATGAAAGGTAGCGTTCAAACATTGAAAATAACATTTTCTACTGCATAAACTAAACTATTATTGCTTTAACTTTTCTTTTTTTAATTACTGCCTTAAAATTTTGTTAATTTTTTTAAAAAGAATTTTCGATTTACACCTTAATGTTAGAATTATCTAGCGTTGCATATGTGCAGTAGCATAATACTTATAAAATAATTTAAATTGATTTTTCTCTTAGAAAAACACATTTACACTTGTAATAAATTGCATGTTATGCGTTTCGATTTAGAGAAATTGTTATTGTGTTTATAACTATAGAAATAAATTTGGATCAAATGGAGACATTCATTGATAATGAGTTTAGTTTAGTTTTTGAATTATCGTCGCAATAGAGCTATACGAAGGCTGTGGGATACGAGCGTCGTATTTTATTAAAAATTACTTATTTCACTGTACAGTATTTAAAAAACTTTTATGAAATATATTTTCCAGTTAAATTTTAAATTAAAGTTCGCAAAATGCTTTATTCTCTAAAAACATTTTAAAATTTCGTTCAATGGTTTTAAATTTATGCATTTTTCGCTTATACTCCATAAAATGATTTTTGTTATCATTCAGAGAAATACTTAAAATAACCGAAACCGAGATCATTTATGCTGAAAAACACGATCTGTAGTGCTATAAAACTTTTGCTGCTACAGCAGATAAGCAATAAAACTATAGAAAGAGTATCCTTTTTATCCTTGTAAGAGACATATCCATCTTTGTAAAGGGCTGCATTGTTCCTACGTGAGGATTCGGAGAGAGCCCTAATGCGAATTTAAGTCGAAATAAAATTGTCATGGGAGCGATTCGAGATGGATCTTGTTTTGCGTTGAAAGAAAATATATTACCTAAGGTTTTCTAAATCTTAGTAAGTTATTTTTTAAAATGTTAGTCAAGTTTAAAAGGGCTCTTGTTTTTAAAACACTGTAGTGAAAAACGAAAGTTGTAAGTAATTCCTATTTTTTGTATGTTAATCCTTTTTTACAATGCTTAATGATTTGTTAACAGGCAATAAAACTTGAGCCCGTTTAAAGATAAAAAAGATTTAACCTCTTCTTGGAATAATCCATAAATTAGAAAGTAGTTTAGACTTAAGAATGTGATTAAGCAGATTTAGAGGACATTGTGTTAGCTTCTTAATTTAAGAGAAATAATCTAATTGTAGGAATTAATTTTAAATTTTAATTAAAGACTTGCTCATTAAAATGAAAAACCTTAATAAGCCTTTAAAAAGAAGCGCCTAAACCCATTAACTACTCTTTTGTGGAACTATCAACACTTTTTATTACCGAATAAAAACGTAACTTTTAAGTTTTTCTAATTCGATTTTGGTTCAACTTAATTTGTTTTACACAGGGTGTTCAGTACTATGTTCTTCATTAGTCTTTTATACTTAAATATTTCAATAAACTTGAACATAAAACTGGTTTTCGCATGACATTTTTTGTGTGTCTTTTTTCGCTAAAGAGTGTAAACAGAATTTTTTTTAACTCATTAACAATGACTTTGTGAATACCATCACCTTCATTTCCGTTATAAACGCTAACTTAAAGTTTTTTTAATTCATTTTCGTGTAACTTAATTTGCTCCAGTTAAATTGTTTATAACTGGGATTTTTATTTGTCCTATATTTTGATTATTGAGATAAAATTATGAAGAAAAACTCATTTTCGTTTGGCAATTTATCTTGCTAATCATCGTTAAAGGGTTAAGATAGATTTTCTTAATAAATTCTAAATTTGTAATCAAAGTATATAATAAATAACATATCTTCATTTCATAGGTGTAAAAGGTTAAAAGTGTATGGATAATGATATTGCCGAATGTTATGATGAAATCCAGTTTACATACGAAGGAACGTTTAGAGTAGGCTGAATGAAGAGCCAAGCTTTGAATAAATAAGTTTTAAGGTAACAAAATTGTTTACAGACATGAAAAGAAAGAATTTTAAGCTCACTTACAACTATAAGAAGGACGAAGTAAACCCAGTCCCAAAACGAATGAGCGTCTTGTACGTAGTACATAATATCTGACCAGCCTTCTAAACTGATCACCTGAAAGAGAAAAAAAAATGATATTTAGTCTTTTTATGTTTGTTATAGCAAATTATACAGATGTACTAAAGATATTTTTATTATTTGACCAAAAATGTAGTAACAATATTTTGTCTTACTAAATTGTTACAAAGTAAAACTTTTTTATCTTTAAGGAGAAACAAGTTTATACTTTTTTCTTGCTCTTCGATATAAGCAGCA
Source organism: Hylyphantes graminicola (assembly GCA_023701765.1). Lineage (NCBI taxonomy): Eukaryota > Metazoa > Arthropoda > Arachnida > Araneae > Linyphiidae > Hylyphantes > Hylyphantes graminicola. The sequence continues at coordinate 45,467,231 of CM043113.1, forward strand.
GCTATTTTATCCCAATTACAAAGGGTGGCTGGCGGTTTTTGATGAGGGAAAATACATACGGTAAAAAATCAATAAATAAAAGAAGGATATGAATATTTGATTTATAAATTAATTTAAGAAATTCAACATATATTTGTTTTATTTTGAGAAAAACTAATTAGAATTTAAAGCAAAACTATCAAGTCTGTGAATTTTCTATGTATGAAAAATTTACTTAAATTTTTTTTTTCATACCATTAATTTGAACTTTAGCTCTGAAAAAGGCAAGTTTGAATAAGCCTTCCTTCGTAATAACTCTTTATGAAGTATGTAAATTTATTGTTTTAAGATTGTGTTTTTTTTAAAATACTTTTCATATAGTGACTGCAAAAACTTAACATAAACGTATAAAAAATTAATAATGTCTATATAAAAGCAGATTTTATTAATACGTACATTAAACTTATCTTTAAAATACAAATATACTTCAATCAACTGTAATTAAACAACGATATTATTTTATTGACAACGAATACTGCCCGATTTCCAAATATAGCATTTTAAAACAAATAATTCAAATGAGGAGTTATTCACTTAAATTTTCCAGCAACAAAGTACATATTTTGTACTTACAATAATACAGTACATTTTTGTTTTGTATGTTGCGTGCTTATACATAGTCTTTTGATCCAATTGCATTCTTTCAAAGTGCCAAATACCATGGATCAGTGCCCACTTGATCACTGAAGCAAACCGCCTTGCTGCTCAAACTATTCAGAGAAATTGCATGAATAGCGAAAATGCTAACATAAAGTGTTGGCAAGGTTCAGGGCTGAAATACATTTCCACTCGATTCGTAAGTAAAAATATAAACATTTCTGAAGGATAAAGTTCTGTGAAACCACTAGCATATGATTGTAAACATAAAAAGAGGATAAACTAAATTTTTCAAGCAAAATGGAATTTGGCTTGTGACAGTTTCAGTAGGCAATGACAATTCTAAAGATAAACATGGTATATTCCAGTAAGTATTGCATTCAAAATGTTTTGCTATTGAATCCTTCGGTTATGTTAAGCATTTTCGTACTCAATATTTTGTAAATTTAATATAATAGCTATACAGGTACTTTCTTGGCAACTCTATAGCTAGTTAACAACTTTCTAAAGTAGAAAAGCTAAAGTTTTACATAGGCTAATTCAAATAGATCATTCGTTTTTTATTACTTCGAAGAATATCTCTTAAGTCTTACTGAATTTAACTGCTAAAAAGGGTATTAAAAATTACTATAAAAAATCTGCGATATATACATAGATACTTATACAACGCTTATAAAAGGATGAAAAATAAACATGTATCAGGAAAACTGATCAAATACAATCGTTTTATTTTTCAGAAAACTACCTTTCTTTCGTTTACATTGTTTAGTTACTTTTTCAAGCTTAAGACTATTTTATTATTCTTAAGACTTCCAACGATGTTCCAAAGGATAAATTTACAAAACATTAAAATTTAGATATTTCGTAATAAACTATATTGATGATTGATATCCCTGATTTTTATAATAAAAAAATTTCATTATAAATATTTTTTTCAATTATGATAATGCAGAACAAATGACTCCTTTAAAACGTTTCTAGTTTTCATACTTCATGAAAAACGGGGCATAAGGACATTTATTTAAAATCTGACATATCCTTTTAATAATAGGAACTTCGTAAATTTTTCGAGTTAAAGTATTGCTTTCGGTTTCGTAATATGCTCATTAAAAGTAACATGCACAGAGGGTGGGGTCTAAATACATTTTGCACTAAAATTTATCAGCTTCTTTGAGAGGATAACTTCTCATTATCTCTTAACATTTTGCTCATTTTACCCTCATCACAGTTCCTATTATATTACCTTAATTTTATAATGAAGTTTTAACAGGTCCAGTTGCATCCTATCCTCAAACTTTGATAAGCATTGAAGGAATATCCCGATATCAATCTTTAAGGATTCAACTTACAAGGGAAAGGGCCAATCAGTATCATGTTTTCGCTTTAATGATTGAAGTTTACCGTCATGAATGCTACACTCTTTAATTTTCAGCATAATGAATTTTATCTCGATGATCACAGAGTCCTAATATTTATCTTAATACCTGGGCATCGTATTCTCCTAGCAATAATATGTAAGATAAAGGAGAAGAAGAGTTTGTGCAGGTCAAACTGAGAAGAAGGCGCATCCAATGTTTTCGGAGAAGATTGCCTCATTAAAAAGGTTGCTCCCTCCGCCATGAATACCACTTGTTTCAGTTGCTGAATTTAGATTTTCTTATTTAGGCTATGCTTTACTATCATATATTATTCTAAAAACTCCATATTCCTAAATCGAATATGATAAATAACAAGAAGGTTGTTGAGTAGTACTACTCAACGTCAGAATATTAGAATATTCCAAATATTTGAGTTTTTCTCATCAAAAAGACACCATTTCTTACCGAATATGCAAAGTAGACGCCTCCTTGAAGTTAGCATATATTTTAAAGATATCTATCAACCATATATTGTTTACACAAAACATAAAAATAAATACAAATTTATAAAATCAAATTTTAAAAAGATCATATTATTAGAATAATGATAAAAGGCGTTCCAAAAAATTAGAATATTTGTCCATTTACGCGATTGGTCCACGTGGTGTTGAAATTTCATATAACTAGCGACGTATTAGAAGTAGTGACAGTACTGTTCCATGATTGAAAACAAAATTTCCGTTGTTGTTGCTTAGAATGGGCCGAAAAAAAGATATCCCTATTCTTACTAAGAATATAATTTTAACGTTACGGAATGAGGGGCTGACTCAACAGAAAATAGCCAGGAAGGTGAATTGCTCTCAAGGAACTGTGAGTAAAATTCTTCAGGACTACTATAGGAACAATAAATTTAAATATACTCGCGAAAAATGTGGTGCCAAACGAATAACAACCAAGAGGCAAGAGAGATGTCTGAAAAGGATTACTGAAAAACATCGATTCAGGTCAGTGAATTTTATAAATAAGAAGTGGCGAGAATCAGGAGTTGATACCTCAGTCAGCACTACACGACGTCGAATACTTGAAATCGGCTTTCGATCACGTGTACCAAAGAAAAAGCCATTCCTTAGTGCCAGACAAAAAAGGGCACGTTTGTTGTGGTGCCGAAAAAGGCTGCTTTGGGGCACCCAAGATTGGGGCAAAGTACTTTTCAGTGATGAATCAGTATTTTGCGTGTCTGTCGGTCCACAAGGTCACCGTGTTTGGCGTTTTTCTCGAGAGGCTTTTCAGCAACAGTGCTTAAAACGCACAGTTAAGTTCAGCACATCAATAATGGTTTGGGGGTGTTTCAGTGCCAATGGCTTAGGAAAGCTTTGTGTATTGAAAGGCACTGTTAATTCCGAAGTGTACAAGTCCGTTCTTGACAAATATATGATCCCTGCCTCTGAAGATCTATTTGAAGGGGAATTTGTCTTCCAACAAGACAGCGCATCATGTCACACATCGAAAGCCACCTTGTCTTGGCTGAAAGATAATGAAGTACAACTACTTCCTTGGCCCGTGAATTCACCTGATTTAAATCCTATAGAAAATATATGGGGCTTAATGAAGAAAAAACTGAAAATATTGGCTCCAAAGGACCAGAACGAACTCACAAAATTCGTTAACCGTGCTTGGTATGATATCAGCCAAGATCATTGTAAAAAATTAGTTGAAAGTATGCCGGATCGACTGCGAGATGTGATAAAAGCTAGGGGCGATGCAACCAAATACTGATTAGTTGCAAATAAAACTTGTAAGAGCAATTTATTTTATTTGTTTACGCATTATTCTAATTTTGTGAACTACCATTAGGATGTATTCTATTTTTGTGATTTTTTTATATTTTGATTTTAAAAGTAAATTTGCAAAATCAAGCCAATTGTTTTATGTTATTTTCATTAACAAATCTTATAAAATGTAATAAAACAAAAAGAATTTGTGGAACTTTAGTTGTGTATAAAAATAAATGCAACTTTCAAAGTTTTGAAATGTTTTATTCTCATTATTCTAATATTCTGACGTTGGGTAGTAATTACTACGAAGATGACCACTCATCTCAGTTCTTTGTTGATGAAGACGATTGTCTGTTTGAAAGAGTTCGTTTCCCTCTACTCTTAAAACTGCATACAGTGCAAGTTATACTCCCGACATTTTATACCTAAATTTTTCTACAGACTTAAAGCCTATCATCAGGTGTTATCATCAAATATATATAGAACAAATAATTTGTCTGGTAATGAAAAAGGTTTAAGTGGACAGTATTCACTCGGGAGATGGCCTCATATGCCATCCCTCGTTTCCGAAGGAGATGAACCCTTGCAACGAGTTCCATTCCCGCTGTCAACACTACATAGGGTATATATTGCAGTCCCTTAATTTAAACCCAATGCTCATACAGATCTATGCCCCAACAACAAATGTAAGCATCAAATTAATATTGATAAATCTTTTATTGCTGTTAATAATAACGTTGGGCCACAAGCAAAAACTTTCCCACTTCTTCCTGTTAAGTCCTTGAAATGTAAAACTTTTATTTTTGTTTGATGTGGGACTGTTTTACGCAGCTGTACGATAAAGAAGAAGGTAAAGATAATATTCACTGAGAAGATGGACACCAAGGCTAAGCATATGTTGTTGAAGGGTATGGCCCCTTTCATATAATTTCTGTTATCCCAGTTCCCCTTGCACACCTGACAGTTACATTTTTAATACTGATGCCCTTAAAGATCCCAGATGCATTCTACAGGGTGGTGCAAATAAAAGGGGCCCTGGCATGGGGATACGTATGTACGGAAATGCTTGGCGTTAAAAACTATTGAAGCCCCCGAAATCATCCAAGTCGAATTCATTAACTATTCAAGCGCTCAGCTTCACTTGGCAAACCTGTTTCTTCTTTGGTTGGTTTGGCTGTTTCTAGGCTAAATTTGCACATGGACTATTGGCGAGTTCAGATCTAAGTGTAAGTGTGCGTTGATCAGATAAGCGCACAGGCGAAGATGACGTAGTTACCGGCAAATAATTTGCCAAGCGCCTGTTTGGGCTTATAATTGAAGAGATCAATGATTTCACGTGAGAAACCTGCCTTTGCATTAATTTTTGGCTTCGCATCATTTCTTGTTTTATCCCTTCGTCTATAACGGGCCACATTTATTTACGCCACCCTGTATAATTGCATTTTACCAAGAATTAAAAAAAGCATACAATATTAGTTGTGTACTCACTAGGAAGATGGCCACCCAGGCCAGGCCTATGTTGTCGAAGGAGATGGCCCCTTTGAACGGGTTCCTGTTGCCCGCCCTGCACACGACGTAGTACCTGTTCCAGTCGACGCAGGCGTCCAGGGAGGGGCGGTTCGAGGAGAATGGGGCGGCCGAGTCGTTGCAGGGGCGGCCCATGTAGGTGTAGGGCGGCAGGTCTGCGCAGCGGTGCATGCCGCTGTCCTTGTCCAGGCTGCAGATGTACTCGGAGTCATCGTCGTCCGGGTCATGGTAGAAGGTAGGCACGTTGCTGTGAAGAAGGATGTAAGGTAAATAAGTATACGGATTTATATTTTGGTACTACCCTCAGTGTAAAACTAGTAACGTAACTTCAGCTTCGAGTAACGAGCCTGTCGGCTCCCAAGTCCCACTTGTGGCTTGGAGGCCCCATTTCCATACTACTAATCGCGCTAAGAGTTTAAGTGCAAGTTATGGCCAATGTATTCACCTGATAAGACCCCAAGTTCCCAACTACTTGTGAAAAGTCAGTAACCGAGGTATAAGCATTTGGGCAAAACGGCAAACTTTTTAAAAGGTAGTTAAGCTGCTGAGGAGGAAATAGAAAAGTCTCCAAATTCGTACTGGTCATCTTACTAACTCGATACAAAATTTAATTTAGTTTATACATTTTCAAATCTTTATTTTATTTATTTTTTATCTTTTACAATTATTTAAGTTTATAAAAGATGCAGATTTATTTTGATTTTTTAAAAGTGGTTATTGTAAAATTGAATTGCTCTTTGTTAAATTTACCAATAGAATTTAATTTTTGGCAATATTTTTTAAAACTATTAAATTAAATATGAATATTTGACATGGTAACGAAAGATTTTTCAATTAAAAGACCAAACAAAAAGTTTTATTACATCTTATAAAATCAAATGATTAGATTTTCCAGTTTAAGTTATAATTAAGTTCTGTATAAAAATTAACTTTCCCAAAGACAACGCTTAAATTATTGACAAAACTTTCGAAAAACCCCTTCAACCGAATGAAATTGTCCGGGCGTCCACCTGACTGCTAATGTTTGTCCTTTGAGATCATTCATCAGTCCAGACCAAGATCGATATTTTCTACGCTGAAGAGCGGTACAAATTGTCCATGACAATATCCAGGATTTAATTCATAGCTTTTCAAAAGCAGATAAAAATGGAGAAGGGATTTTTGGTAGATAAAAAAGGAATACTTGTTGTTCATGCGGCTCTGTTGAGGATTTGGGAATTTCTCTCTTTTTTAGAAACATTGTTCTAAAAGAAAAAATTATTTTTATAGATTGTCTTTTAAAAATGGAAGTGTTTGGGGGAAAATGAAAAGGTTGTAGTATTTCTATCTGAAAAATTGTTTTTTAAAGGTGGAAATAGTTTTAAAAAATTGATTAAAGCTATGATAAAAAGTAGTTTTATTAGATAGAGAAATCAATTATATGATAAAAAACGATATTTTAAAATTGTTTTTTTTTTAATTTTTCTTTAGAAGCATTATAAAATAATTGTCTATGTATGTGGAAACTTTTAAGTACACTATTAAAATATTTAATATCTTAGATTAAATCAATGTAGTTGCACTTGTCAATGAAAACCAAATAAAAAATTTTATATTGTGTTTCATTATAATGAAAGATAATTTCAAATATTAATACTTCCTTTGAATTGAGTTTATTTGTCCATACAATCCTTTACTATATGAATAATTTTATTAATATTCAATAAGTGAGTTTTTACTACACCAAGAAGAATGCAATGCGATATGATATCATGCAAACCTCTCCAAATCCTCGGTTTCAACGTCATTTTGAAATCGAAACGAAATCAGAACAGCGTCAAACGATATTATGTGCAACTAGGGGAATTAATGCATAAAATGCCAACTAGTTGAGACAAAGTAACGACTCAATGCACTCTGTCGTATATCAAATACTACTTGCATCATACTTGAGATATCATATGCGTCGAATGGCACGAATTTGTGTCAAGAAATGTCACTGATGGTTCTCAACCAGTAATTACCCACTTCGGTGGTGATTATTCACGAGTTACTGACCAGGAACTATCAGGCTAAGCTTTTAAGTACTTAATCTAGTCTTGTTCATTTGTGCTAGAATTTCTTTTGAAAGTAAAATTGCTTTGCGATGCCAGTGCTACTCAACCATTGGTAATTGGTAATGCTAACAAGGTTATTTAATTTCATTAATGAACTTTCCTTGGTAAGAGAAAGTACAGAAGAAAATATAAGAAATTTTTTTATAACCTGATCAGACAACCCCACTTTTTTTAAGGTGATAAGTTCAAAACATTCTTTCTTTTCTTAAAATAAGTTTTTATTTGCAAAGCAAGATATATCTATGTCTTGTAAACATATCTAGTATTGCAAGCCTAATATGATTCAATTCTGTTGTACGAAAGTGAGTAAAATAGCATTTGTGCAGTAGCTGAGGAAACAAAGAGTTCCGTTTCTTTGCGTTATTCCCATGAAATATGGAACCTTTTGTTTTTTATTAGTAACGGAAAGTACAGAAGAAAACAACTCTAAGAAAAATTTTTATGACCTGATCAGACGACCCCACTTTTTTTACGGTGATAAGTTCAAAACATTCTTTCTTTTCTTAAAATAAGTTTTTATTTGCAAAGCAAGATATATCTATGTCTTGTAGACATATCTAGTATTGCAAGCCTAATATGATTCAATTCTGTTGTACGAAAGTGAGTAAAATAGCATTTGTGCAGTAGCTGCGGAAACAAAGAGTTTAGTTTCTTTGTGTAATTCCCATAAAATATGGAGTTTTTGAAAAATGATGCTTAGTTTTACCAAAAAATTGGTTCCTATAGCTGAAACAGCTGTGTGTTTTAGCATATTTCTGGTATTTGGTAGAAGCATTTTTCAGATTTTGTTTCCAAAAGCTTCAAACCGAATACCGAAAATATGGTGAAACATTAAACAACTATGCTGTTGCAGCTACAAGATACCGATTTTTGGTTCTTAGTAGCCTCTTTGGTGTCAGAAGTAGCTGTACTTAGTTTCAAATGAGACTCATAACCCTGTAATGCATTATTTTTTAATTTCCGAAAAACTATATTTGTATCTTTAATGCTCATACACTATGGGAAAAAAATGAAAACAAAAATTAACTGCATTGGAATTTAAATAATTTTTTTTTAATTTTGCCATGTGGCAAAAACCAACTACAAAATTCCAATTTTGATAAGAATGACTAGAAAACTACTAAATATATTTTTAAATAACCCTCTTGAACTATAATTATTTTTCAAAACAATGTATTTGTGTTTAGTACTAATATTATTATACTTTGAATACTGCCAAAGACGTAATTTCACAACAGTTAATAGCTTCACTCTTTAATTTTGGATACACTTTTACTACTGTCAAAGCGTTTCTCTGAACAGGCACACAAGCTGGAACATATATGTGTACCTACCATACTTTAATAGAATATGTTACTTGTTGTCATATGGCGACAGTACACTATCAGAAATAGCATTTTCATTTTTGACGATTCATGGATCCTCAAGCATCATTTCGTTAATTTTGAGGATTGTTTCGTCAAACTATCACGTGACTTTTGAGTGAACGCGAATCCTCCCTTTTACGATCGTGATTTGACGATTCTGTATCTTTATTTTGAGGAAACTGAATCTCATTGTTGTACTCACATGCTCAAAAATGACGAAATATTTCTTTAGATTAGACGGCATTCAAATCCTCATAAAAATGACGATTCAAATTTCCTCACTTTGAGGAAACGAAAGCTCGTAGCATTTGTCAGTAACGGAATCGTCAAAATTAAGGAAAATTTTCGTCATTTTTGAGCATTAACTTTTTAGAGTGTAGGCATTAGATGATTAATAAAAGGAGTATACTCACTCTGGATAGGAGACGTTTTTGGGTAGTTCGATGTAGCACCGTTGTCGTAGCAGGCCGGCCCACAACTGCACGCCTACTATGCCGAAAATGAAGAACACAAAAAAGCACAAGAGTAGAACGTTCCCCAGCATTGGAAGCGTATCGAGGAGCAGCATCACTAAGATTCGCATACCTGCAACACAACAACATGACGACTGAAACAGCGGTAGAACACTTCATTTCATTTACGTAATTGAAGAGTGCACGGGAAAAACCGATTGATTTTGTAGAGAAGTTTCCTTAGCAGGCCACTTTGGCGATGATAGCGAGTGATCGCCTAAACTTGTGTAAGGAACCCAGTTAAGGTAGGCGAATACCCAAAATTCTAAAATTTTTACTATTACTTCAATCTCTTCCAAATTCGGCATAGTGATTTCAAATATAATGAACAATGCTTTTTATGCAATTTTTTTTATTTAAATGTAATTGATTTATTTTAAACGGTGTTTTTCACCTAAAAAAAGGGGTTTACGCCAACAGTTCCAGTATAAAAAGTTTTACATTAGTTTACCTGAAAATTTTTACAGATGATTTTTCAATATATATCTGTGCCATGAACCTCTAACATCTGGTGTAAATATATAAGTTTTTTTTAAAAAAATGTCCAAGTGTAAGTTAATTGAAAAAAATCCTTTTTTTTGTGTGGTTAATTTATGACATTTTTCCTAATAACTTCTTTTCTTGTAATTTGTATGTAACTCTAGAGGGTCATTGCATGCATCAGTTCAAAACGAAGAATTTAACACATTATTAATGTTTTTAGGATGAAAATTCAATGTGGTCGACTTGTTAGCGTAAACCTCTTTTTTTTGTAGAAAAACACCGTTTAAAATAAATAAATTATATTTAAATAAAAAATTCCTAAATAGTATTATTCATTGTATTTGAAATTACTATACCAAATTTGGAAAAGATTAAAGTAATAGTAAAAATTTTAGAATTTGGGGGAATTTTGGGTATTCGCCTATCTTAACACCACAGAGATCATAGTTAAAGTAATAGAGTGGCAGATCACGTGACCTACAATGCTAACGACGGGACGCGCAGTTAATCAAGCCCCAATGAAGCCAGTGTTGTAGGTCACGTGATATGCCACTTTAATACTTTAACTACTATCCACCTGGTTCCTAGCTACCAAGATTCAGGCGATTGACGATCCCGGTGCTTGGACCAAGCAAAGAAAAAAAGAGAGAAACCAGTTTTCTGCCGCCAATGTCCACCAAGTAGATAATTGCGGGCGTCAGCCTAATAAATCAATCGATTATTCCCGTGCACTCTTGAATTGTGACAACATTAAAAGGGTCTGTCAGGCGCATAGAGCTAATGCAGTAGTTTTGGAATCACAACAATAGCAAAAGAATTGCTTTGCCATGTTATTCCACTTTCACCAGATATGAGAATCATCATAATATCAATTTAAAACAAAATTGAAAATAACGTAACATCCGGTTATTAGCTTCCACACTACGTTTTAACGTAAAAAATGGAAGTTTTATAATCGTTCAGTCCGTCTGTCTGTCACCCACTTTCACAGAACGAACTGCAGGTCTCACAAACAAGTAGGATACGTCATTTTGAAGCAAAAAACCAGTTTAGGCTGCATTCCAAATTTCATTAAAACATTTAAATTAGAAGTTTATTTAAAATTTAAATAACTAAAAATTTAATCTACATTGAAATAGCATGCAAATTCCATTTTATTTAATATTTTCACTGTTGCCATGACATCAAACGTCCGAGAAACTTTATTAAAAATAAAATAAAATTCCTGAAAAAATATTTATTTTTGTGATATAATTCAATTTGGATTGTTGTTATAGCACAATAAAGTTATTTTTAAGGTTCATTGTATATGAATGAAGAACGATGCAAAAAATATTCTAAATTTGCATAAAAATATGAAAAGTTTCGCTTTTATTTTTAATGCAACGTTTACTAATTTATTTTTCGAAATGTACACTTGAGGCTCCAAAAAGATATTTATTTAAAAAATACATCATTATTCTTCGAACTTAAAAAAAAAAAAAAAAAAGCAAACGATAAAGATTATTTATCAAATCTTCAAAAGAAGATTGAAGACAAATATTAATTTTGGCTTATAAAAGATTGGATTAGAACTAGCTAAAGGCCCTGTCTGGCGAATTTCATTCTGAGGTGCTATTAGTGTGTTTCCTGTTGAGCGTAAATATTGTGTGGAAGCGGTGTAAGTGACAGATTCTGTAACAAACCAACTTGTTTAATTATCAATTGATAAAGTTCTAAAATATCGACTCCATCTGCTGTACATTTACGACATTTTAAAACTTCAAAATTTATAATTAAATAACTCGATAACATTTTCAATTCAAATTTGTTTCATTTTGATATTATGTTGATTCCCGTACCTGTGGAAAAAGGGCTAACAATGGCAAAGCGATACTTCTGCTGAAGTTGTGATTCCAAAACTAAGGCATTAGCTATATGGGACTGACAATCCCACTTAAAAATTAAGTCCATATTTATAATGGTAGTAAATCTAGAATATCTGGTCATAATTATTTGGATATTGAGAGAAACTGTAGTGGAACAATGAAGTGGTGGAGTGATGTGAAACTTGAGACTGAGTGCAATTGAGAAATATTAGAACATAGAAGATGCACCACAGAAGGGTGCAAACATGTATGCATTCATGCAAAATGAAAATTAAGCATACATTAATTTTAAACAATAAAGTTATCGACAAATAATTTTATTTTCCCAGTAAAAACAACAAATATTTGATTGTAAATTTTAAATGATTCAACAAAGTCATTTATAATTTTATGAAATGCACATGCATTTACCAGAAAGTATAACACTTTTAAATTAAGTTGTTAGATATTCAATTCTTTGAAAAGCCTTCCAGAGTTAAAGTCGTTAAAATACGATAAGAAACAACACATTAAACGACATACCTCAAAGCTATTTATTGATAGAAGATACTAGTTTAAACTAAGAGAAGGGTTCAGCAAATACTTATTGAATAAATTAAGACTAAACAATTGGATATGTATATTGATTATCGAGTCACCAATGTATAGTGGTAAGTTAGTATAATAGTAGCGAATGTGTTTCAGTAGATTGGTCTTAAATTCACGAAGCGTAAAATGACAATCAAATTATTTCTAGTATCTTTTACATCCTATTTATATTAACAGAGTTTGTATTTAAGTGAATGAGGTTTTAAACTGCACATTAAATTGTGTTGGAATCGACGATTACATTATTATTACAATCATATAATCAAGTAAAAACTTAATTCCATTGAAATTAAAAACTTAATTCAATTGAAATTAAAAACGTATTTCAATTCAATCAAAAAAAATTATTTAAAAATGATACTTACAGCTACACAATATTCAAAAAGTTTAAAGCATTTTTTAAGAATTTTTTTTTGTTTACTCGTCCAAACATAAATTCTTTATATAATTCTAAGTATTACTTAATGTTGCCATGATGTTTATAAAAACATTTTAGAATTTCCTACTTCAAATGTTCATAACTTCTAAACCGTTGCTTACTTTGTTTTAAAGAAATACGCTATTTTAAATAATGAAATAAAACGTTAGCTGATGTATCTTAATTTCTATTTTTGAAACTTTTTAAATGAAATGCTATTTTTTAAATAAAATTTCTTTCATTTTCAACAACATTGACGATTTGTTTTTACTGCACTCTTTAAGAAATGGAAGTAAATGCTGGAGAATATATAAAGTGATTAATAAAACGAAACAAGACTCTATAATGCAATGTGATAGGACTTACTTGGTATTCTATTGATTGCCCTGAGCGGTCTAAGTACACGGATTGTCCTAATCGCAGATAGATTAATATTTCCCACATCAAGGCAGTATTCTAAAGCTCTGAAAGAAGAAAATAGGTATTAAGACGTAACCTTAAAATTGGATTTAAGCGTATTTTTTACACTTGCAATACTATTAACAAAAAGAATACATTTTAAAACTAAAAATATGACAAAAAATATTATGTAACAGTAAGTAAATATTTTTGTACATTGGCATTTGCAGTAATTTTAGATATTTCAAAAATATGTTTTAGTGAAAAGTTGCATTTTGTGGCATTATACTACTTAAATAGTTAACTTTTACATCGACATGCTCTAATTCTGAATTCAAAAATAAAAAAATATATAATAAAACATAATAATATTCGAAATATCTAAATTAAAAATATTATATATCACGTGCATAACAAATTAAAATTTGTATTCATGATTAACTTACCACATTGTATGATTTTATTATTTAAGTGCAAATTATTTAAATTATATTATGGGGATGATCTAATAGTTTTTTTTATTGCTGCTAAACTGAAACTAATTGAATGTTTAACAATTTCTTAAACCCTGCTATTATTTAATTAAAACCCGCTAAAACTTCTCATCACAAGTATAATTAAATTCCTTTCAACCATGTATATCCACATAGAGTTTCTTTTTCAGTTTAACTGAATTTATGCCGGAAAAAAATCAATTCCTCCCGCAGAGTATCTGACAAGTTTTTTTAAATCGATTTTCCCGATGGCGATCATCGTAATTTTTTTTCAATAAGAAAAGAACGTCATTTACTCTTCACCAGTTTTCTCCTTAAAAATATTTGTTTTGGGTCAAATGATTATTCTTATAATTTGTTAGATTGGTGTTCACTGGTAAAAATATTGGCTCAAGATTTATTTATTTAGAAAACAAAACACTACAGATAAAAGAATCCAAGTACAGTGGTGAAAAGATTAAACACAAAAAATAAAACACCAAAATAAAGACGCAATATACTCAAAAATATTAATATTAGAAGTCAGATGATCAGTTCAAAACTTGAACACTTGTGTCTTTGAAAATTTTAAAGACATATTAAAAATATTAAGGTCATTGGAGAACCTACTGCATAACTTATAAAATTTATATAAATAAAAAAAATTCAATGAGATTTGATTTTGTAGGAACACTAACACATAAACGATGAGTCTACATGGAACATTAACATGAACAGAATTAAAAATATCAACACAATCTATTTCATTATTTTAAAAATTGAGCTTGAAACTTGGAACTTTCTAGCTCCTTGGATCGTCGACTTACTACTTTTATAATGTATCAAAGTTACGGTTTAACCACAAAATTTCTGATATCCTGCTCCAAATAGTGGTGACAGTTAGAAAGTTTCAGTATACCGTTGCAATCAAGTGCCAAATTTTTCAAATTGTGTTGGTTACATTTGACCAACATTCATCAATATATGCTTCAGATACTAAAATAATGGAAAATGTGCTTATCTTTAAATAGTGGTGGTCTTTAAATGAACTTTTTTTTCAATAGTTCTGAAGTATGTGTTGTGTTTGCATAAATGACTAAGATTGGTTTTACATGGAAAAATTTCAATAATTTCACATTGGTTACAGCAATTGAGATTGATTGTTTGTGATTGATTGTTTACGAAGTATAAAATATTCTAATCCAATTTTATAGATTCTTTAGTTAACTACATAGAACACACAACAAACTATTAAAATCAAGATATACATTTACAAGCACTTTTTCATAATATGTAAAAGATCCCTTAGAGTACGAGTTCCATCACCAAAGTGCTTTTTATTCAATTGTTTTACAATATATATTTTATTTAATGTACCTCTTTCAATACAAGATATCGTATAAAGAGTGAAACTCTTACTGATGTCAAAACATATTTTACGTGTATTTGTAGATAGTTCTTATCCTTATTTAGTACCTGTCTAACATTTTATAGGTATCCCTTTATATCGGATTTGTTTTCTCCGTGCAACAACTATCCGTACTATTCCCAATCCAGCATTTCCTGCTTTTCTTCTTTATATGTCCTCTTAGTGTGTACCCTCAGCGTGGGTAATGTAGCAATCTTTTCAAGTGAAACTTAGATACAGATTTATTATTTACTCAATAAATTTGTCTTCTAAACCTTTAAAGTGTTAATACTTTTTCGATTTGGTTTTCAAATGCACAAAAAATTCTTTAATCCAGTTTATATTTGCATGTTATAGGCAATTAAGAGTAGCTAACAAGATAAATATTTAAATCTTTTGCAGTTTTCTTTTTAAAATAGTTCTGTTTTGAAGCCAATATTATCATAGTTTAACAAATTTTAAAATTTAACTTTCTAATTAAATCGCGTCGTATAGTATTCAATTATTTACTTTGCAAGCAACACTTTATTTATAGACTATGCTAATAATTAAATTTTGATCGTACTAAAGTAGTCCAACTTGGGGAAAATACCAATGACACCTCACACCAGGCTAGATTGGACTACCTTTCTTACCTGATTTTAAAATATTTTTAAATATATTATTTTTTACTAAAACAATAATATTTAGCAAGCGTTGCTTTAAAACCGAATTTTAAAATGGTTATGTGTTGTATTTAAATTTTAAAAAGAAATTTTCCTTTCTTTTGAATTTTTAACTCATTACCAATCTGCTAGAGAGATATAATTTGATGCATCTCAATCGTATAAATCAAGTGTAAATAATCGCAATGTTATTTACAGGTAGATGGATTAATATTGCTTTCAAGCTTTACTAGTGGAAGCTAAAAAATGACTAAACCCCTGTTCATTAAAAACAACGTTTCTCAGTACCCTTCTTCTTCTTTCTATTCCCTCAGTGCTCAAAATGCCGGATCTTTTAGCAAGTCACGTTCCCTCATGACTTTTCTTTCATTCTTTTTCTTTTGCCTTCTTCTCCAACAATGATCTTTTTTTCTGTCTGTCTTATCATCCACCAGCCCGAAACTGTACACATCCAAAACGTGATTTCGGATCACTCAACAGTAAAAAAGAGTTATTGTCTTTTATTCTGCTCTAGAAACACTGTACCCTCCCCTCATTCTATGTTTTTAAAATTTCTTTTTCAGTTATTCCATTTGGTGATCGTTTTTATTAGCTTGAAAGAATGTAGTAAAACAAGAGTTTTGGATGTTAAAAATATGGCTGGTGAATTTTTTTGTAAACTTATAAATGACTTTTGTTTATGCGTAATGGCAAATAGTTTTTACATTTTTCTATGTCCAATAACTTAACACAATACAAATATTTTGTGCTCTTGTTATCGATTTAAATTTAATACTGTAAACAAACAAGTTACGATTTTTCTATAGCCAATATATATCTCATATATTTTTTAACATTAAAAATATTACTGTGGATGCTATAAGAGAGTTTTCAAATGGATGCAATGTTTTGTTAAATTGAAGTTTTACTTTATTATTATACTTAGATTTTATCTGAAAATAAATTTTTTGATAAGTTTCTCAAATTATATTGTTTTTACAGCATCGGATGCATGTATATGGGGATCTTTTTTAGTGAAATTAGGTATTACATAAGCTTGGAGAGGTTATTAAACTTTAAAATTATTGTCCAATTTTGATTTGAACTCCAGTGTTTTTAAATAAATCTATGTTGAATAATTTAAAAATATTTTTGAATCAAAAGTCTTCGTAATTAGTTTTATTTAAGTAAAATAAAACGAATGATATGTTATCTTACAGGCTTATTGTTTTATTTTTTACATTTAGCTTACTACGGGAACTGAAACTTCCAAAACTCATAAATAAACCATCACTGTCTTTTGACGTACTAAATTTTACTCTCAAAAGATTCGCCATAAAACCCTTTGAGAATACGTACAAAAATTCAACATTTAAAATATAAAATTCAGCCTATAACCAAAAATTTTTTCTACATCGAAAAATATATCCAGTTATATTACAGTAAACTTCTAGTTGCAAGTTGTCAGAAAATATCCATAGGCTAAATAAGCAAATAACAATAATATCCGTAAGCTAAAAACATTATTTTGCTGTAGCAAACATCAGCATATAAAATATTCGTACATAAACAATATTTTCTGTCACTACAGATTTTACCTGTTTGCCGAGAAAAAATGTTTTTTGACAAATTGAAATGTTATTTTACCGTCAACTGCAGTAGTTTTAGTTAACTGAAATGTAACTTTGGAAAATTAAAAGAAAAAATCTGTTTTTCCAAAGCGTGGCCTGAGGGATTCTTAAAAATGTGCCACTTTTACAAAATTGTGGCTTTGAAACTACTTCAGTGAATAACTGCGTAAGTTATTTAAAAAATAAATATCTATTGCTACATTAAGGGAGAACCTCAACTTAAGTACATCTAAGGTTGTAACCATAAATTTTAATGCTGGTAAGAATACATTTTAAGTTTTGAATAAAGAATTGATATTTACCCAAAGTTGAAAAATAAAAACAACCACAAATATTTTGAAGACAAGACAGCTTCAATTACATTAATTCTTACGCCGGATGATATATGCTGTATGCTAATTAGACCAATTTAACTAGTGGTGTCCTCTAGCATCCCAATTTTTTAAAAAAAAAATGGAGGGTGAAAACCTGCCAAGCTGGATGATAGCATTAGTCTCCCATTTAATATTCTCTACTTATATATATTGTTGGATTTCTTTGTAATATAATAGGCATACAAAATACTTCTTAGACTTATAAATAACCTTTCGCAGCATTCTGTAAAGCTATTACATACAAACATACTCTTACTGTTATTACATAGCTATTACTACATTTTCTAAAGTTACAGCAAATTCTTTACAGAACAATGATTAATACGAAAATGTAGTTCATAACTCAAACACTTCTTTACATCGTTCCGAAATCCAATGACAGAAGTTGGTCGAATCCCGGTCGCCCATTAGCGGTAATCTCTGGACCATTTAAAATAACATGCACTCAATCATACATCTCCTTCTCACTACATTAACTCTTGCTTTTTAATATTCAGTCTTTAAACGAAAAAAAACCCAAGCCTGAATGTGAAACTTGTGACGCTAAAATTCCGCACCAAGTCCCTAGAGGAGCATGCCAACATCCAGAAGGGTTCTGGTATTGCATGTTGGCAGCATTGATATTAAATAAAAGAACAAAATGTACAGATTTTACCTGATTTCATTGACGCCAATTTTCATCAAAATATACTCATAAATCCCTACTTCATAGTTTTCACTCATAAAGCACTTTAAGCTTCCTTTACATTGTTTCCGGACAAATTTTCGTCAAAATAACATATCCTTAACATCGAAAACTATTTTTTAAAGAAAATATTTTGAACTGAGCTTTGTAAACTGCACGTCTCTCTTCAGTTATTAGGATATTCTTAAATACTAAATGTAATCATTTTATCAATTTTTTTACACAACTTTAAATAGATTTATTTATAACGCTGGAACTCTTAAAGAGTTTTAAAAATTGATGTTTTTTTGAGATTTACTTAATAAGAAAGTTAGCTCCCATTGAAACTCTTAGGATCTTTATGTTAAGAATTTAAAGAGCTAAAGTTATGAGCTATTATATTATTCACAGTATTTATTACTGTTTACTTTCCCGGGTTTTTACAGTGCAGTAGGCTAGTGAAGAGTTTAACCTTTAATTTCTTATTAAACCTAAACTTTAACATAACCTATAAATAATTAATTTAAGAAACTCACTTTTAAACACATTTGAAACAGTCTCGAAAAATTATTTTTATTTATAAACCATACTTTTTTTCTTAAGTGTAATTAATTTTATCGCTGCTATTTAATTTACGTGGCCAATGAACCAATAATAATTTAAATCACTTTATAAACCCAAAGACAATGTGAAACAAAGACGTTTATCTGCAAAAGGTATTTGAAAAGCTAGCTCTAAAAAAAGTAACAGCAGAATAAAACAGTTGTTCCTAAAAGAACATGCCTTTACCCATCTCGGTAATCGGGGGCGTGTGTAGTAAGACACCACCGAAATGTGGTCGCGCAACCAGTTAACGATCGCTTTCGCTGTTAATGATGCATAATTACCTTCTCGGGTGAAATAATTTGCCTTTAGCTGTCATTTGCAAGGGGACTTTGGGGACCCATACTTTGGGCCATTACCACTTTTCAGTCCTGGAGAAAAAGAAGAGTATCCGGGGGATTAGGAAGCAGATGAAGGATTTTAGCGGTATCAACCAGTGGATGTGGGGATAACTGTTTAATCTAGAAGCAAGCGAGGAATAAGATTGTATAGGAATAAAAGCGAATGTCCACCCTATGTTTTCTCAAGATTATATAATGTGCTCTTTAGAAACCTTTAAGTATGAGCTTAGTTAAAATTGGTAATCACCATCCTGGAGTTTATTGTTCTTTCAAATGCTTTCAATTAAATTCCTTTTCCGAAATTAATTAAATTCGAAGCATAATCTTCCTTCATATGAAAGATATCTTGCGCCGACATGGTTTGGCTCGTTTTGTGAGAAATGACCCATAATATCAAGAAAAATTGCATCAAGCTTTTCAAATCTCCTTCATGCACTATAAGGATTTAAATTTTGGTGTCCATAGTTCGTTTCCAATTTTCCCTTCTGTGTGTATTCAACGCATTTCTTGTAATATATGTTGAACTCAATAATATTCCATGTAATAATATTGCATAAAATTTCATACAGTATGTAGATTGGGTGCATTCATTGTAATTTATATTGAGCATAGTAATATTCTATGTAATAATATCGCATATATTACAAGCAGGGCCTGCTCTAGGAAATCTCAAACTATAGGCACAACCTATTTTAGGGGGCCCTTTACGGAAAGTTTTATGTATGATTTCCAATAATGATGGTGCTATATGACCCATGTATAAAATTTTTGATACAATTTTATGGGCTTCCTTACAAACATCGATCAAAACAATAACGTTAGATCAATTTCTCACTTAAAATTGAGCAAAAAGGGAGTGGAGCATCCAATTTTTTTTAGTTTACTGATATTTTGGGGATTTACAGCATTTAGCATATTAGAAACTTAAATTTAGGTAACAGGCCTTACGGAAGAGCAGGCCCTAATTCCAAGTGTGTATTACATGTATCATAAATGCAATATTATATGTTTTTGCATTATGTTATCCAAAGTCTTATTCAACAAAATGAGTTCAAAGCAATACGAAAGCTTAGTTAAACTTGATGCACATTTTTAATACCGAGTTCCACAAATGCAATATGTATTATATGGATGTTAAATGAATAATAAGCTTTTATGCGTTTGCTGTTACAATTATAGAATGCATTTGATGCATTATAGTTGGGATATAATCATTAGATATCCTAACAAAAGGGACTGATTCATAACCGACATAAAAGGAAACGATTCATTTCGAAGCTGTTATTAGATTGTCTTCGTATTTCAATAACTGTTCTTAGTTCATTAATCAAATTATGAAATATTTGTGTGTTTAAATACACTTGTATAGAATTGAAACATAATGAGTTCCCTATAAATTGGTTAAAACTCATTAACAGAATTTTATAATCTTCAGACAGAGTTTTATAAGCTTCAATTGTCAGTATAATTTTAATTACACTTAAGTTCGTAGAATTGAAACAAAGTAAAAAGTATACAAACTTTTATTCGTGTAAGCGAGCTAACGTCTGAAAATTTTTATGAGTTTTACAATAACGATTCTTTCCGCGTTTATTTTAAAGATAAGCGATCAATTTTATGACTTCGTACAAATTTTTTAATTAGGATAAGAAACATCTGATGCTGGTAGAAATATTATAAACAAAATTGTATAAAAGGTTCAAAATGTTGAAAGTAAATTTTTTTAAAATTTAACTAAATGTAGTATTTTGAAAAAAAAGTTGATGAAATGGGTTTGAATATTTAATTCTTTATAACTTTTTTCAATAAAAGAAATTCTTATAGATTCCAGGGGAAATTAAAGATTGACCGAAAAACTCTTGTTTTACAATAAAACATTTTAATGCAGGGTATAACAAAACTTCAAGTACTAACCTTGAAAGGTCATTTGTTGCCTTCTCCCTTGATTTTTGTTAAAAACTCATCCCTTTTTTGTGTTTTTATGCTCATTTATATCCGCAAAAGAAATTCCACTCTATTTTGGTTATTTGGTTGTAAGATAAATGTTTAGGCAATTTTTTTTATTTGGGGTTTATTTTGCTTTAAACTGTCAAAAAGTTATCAAAAAATTAATGATATAATCTCAAAAATATTCTAACGATTATATTTCAATTTAAAACACTTCATTTGTCAACATGTTTTTTACAAGCCTATCTATAGTTAACCAACAAAATTGTCTTGCGAAATATCTTAGACAGTCAATGTAACACATTTTAAAATGTAAGCTAATATTTAGAATAATTTTGGAGCAATCATTTATTGCATTTGTCCATAAAATTTTGATTTAAAATAAATCTTGAGAAAGTAAATTAGTTTTGGAGCATAAAACCTTTACTGCAATGAAGAACATAGTTGAATATTTTCTATTTCAAAAATTTAGCATTGAAAAAAATGAAGTGAAAAATGAAAGTGAATACTTTTTACTTCATTCTTAATAATTTAATACTAACCCCGCACAAAAAATCCTTTTGTGATATTTATTATGACGTCACTTCCAACTGATTCATTTTACAAAAATAATGTTACTTCAAATTTTCATTTCAAATAAATAATGTTTCTTGTGCGATTGTGAAGGGACAACAACAATTTAATCGAGCAAAAAATGACATTATAATATTATTTAAATATTTATTAATTTTTTAGATTTTTTAAAATTGAAAAGAATAAAGCATAAATGTCAAAAGAATAAGATTAAATTTTAAAGGATGCGAAGGCGACTGACGAACAGACGCACAGATTGTAATATATTCCATTTATGTCGCAAGTTTAGTGCGGATGCTGAAAGAGGGAGACTAAAACATTTATGTGAATAAAATTGCAGGCAAGATTCAATATAAGAAGTAATTATAAATCCAATATAAGATTAAATATTGAGAATGCAATTTTTTTAATACGCTTTCATGCTTTACCTTTTTTTTTTTAATTGTTTGTGTGATTTTAAATTTAGGGAAGTATTTTATTGGGAAAGAAAAACTATGGAAAAATAATGCGTAATCTGGCAATAATAATCCATGCTAGAGAAGACAATTAAACCAAACACAAAAGGAAAACAAACGAATTTTTATTTATCTTAGTAGTGAAAAACAGCACAAAACTCAGAATTACTCTCGGCCAACCCACCTGGAAAACCAATCTTTACCCTCATAGAATTATTCTTCTCAATGGAAGGAACTCACGCGTTATATTTCCCTTTTTTCCTTCCACTCCACCATAAAACAAAAAACCAAATATAAACGATATCAGATATGGATCCCAGCACATAAGAAGAGAAAGTATTCGAAACTTTCGATGAAAATATTTGCCAAATATTTCAAAATCCAATTTTACGGTTTCCGTGGTAATAAGGGTCCAGTTGAGCAACATATCTCCTATATTTGTATCCTCAGCAACATTTTTTCGCTGCTGCTGGTATAAAATATCACATTTGATTTTCGGTAGATTTTTCCCCCTTTCAATATCACATTGGACGTCAGATTTAGAGATATCATTTTTTTAAAGGAAGGAGAGGATACTTTTTTTTAGGAGGATTGTTGAATTGTTTATGAATGCGTGCTGGTTGTGGTTTTGAAGTGGAGTTTTAGATGGGTTATAGCTGTTGTTGACTTTTGTAGGATTTGTTGCTGAAGATGAACAGTAGGCTTGGGTTTTGTAGCCATTCTGTGATATCTGGATTCGGGGGTTTCTGGTTTATTGAGGTTGTGTAATTTTTGAAAAAATAGGACAATTGCTTGTATAATAAAGAAGAACTGAAACGAATTGCTTTTGCAAAAGATTTTAACAACATTTAAACAAAAGTCTTTAGAGGAGTAATACTATGGAGCTCCAATGTAGCACACTCTATACAAAAAACTAAATTATTCTACCTAAATAATTTAAAATGTCGATTATAACTATTGAAAACCTGCATACAAAACCCTGAAAAGTTTTCTTTATGAACGAATTATATTCTGTTTTGTATTGGATTAATGAAAAAAAAAGATTGCAATAACTTTAATTTTTCTGAGATAAATATCAATTTTTCATTATTATAACCTCACACATTTAAAACAATTTTGAATAGAATGCATTGAAGCATGGATCATAAGACTGAGACATTTTTTGTACATCAACATCTATTAATCAAAAATCTACTCTTAAGTTTCAACGACTAATCTAACGTTTTCCAAAACAACCTAAATCAACCATTACAAACCAAATTCAATAAAACATCTCAAACTAATACATCATTTTTCAGATCCTATCTTCATTTAATGGATACTCTTACAAAGATTATAATAAAAGTTTCTCTTAACTCTAAGAAATCAGTATTATACGAATAGAATTTCTAATCACGGAGAGTGAAACGGAGAATTAAAAGGCAATGTTACTAATCCGTTATAAATTAATATTGCAGTCATTAGATAAGTTCCCTTTTAATTACTAATAGTTGAAAACAAAAATATGCTTGAATTCTTTAAAATGATTGTAATGGAAAATTTCCGATAATCTTGGTTCTGCTTCATTATCTAAAGTTTGCACACTTGCCAGACGAGTACAATATTAAGTACAGTATCTCTTCGAAAATCAAGAGTTTCCGCGATATAAGAATTATACAATTTTTATTACATATTTACCACTAATTCTTTTTACACATGAAACTTGCAAGAAAATGTAAAGCTGAATGTTTGTGTTGTATTTAACATTTAAACGGATGATTCATTTTCTTTCAATACGTTTTAAGGAATATTTTTGAGGGTCGACTTCACAATCTTTTGTACGGCTTTTTCAAATACTAATTGAAGGAGAATATAATAAGAAAAGTCTTGAATTGGACCAAGTTTTTGAGCTTCTTTTTATATTGGAATATCTATTTTCGATTATTTTAAAAAACTTTGTGCTTACTCTTTTTTTTAGTATAATATATACATTTTCCTACTTGAATATGAATGGAATAAGCCGAAACCTCAAATACTCTTTTGTGTAATAATCAAGAGCCGGGACAAAATATCTTAATTGAAGGATGAATGGAATTAGTATTATTTTTATTTATTTGGCAAGTAAATCCTTAACTTTGGGACTCACAGTTACCTCAAAGAATACTGGTTTAGTCGCATTGTGATATGTTTTTCTACATCATTCACTAGAGCGAATATTTCGCTTTTGCTTCAATTCAATATTTAACTACAACGAAATTATGACATAAGTCTGAGTTTCAGCTGAATAAATTTTGTGTATTGTCTAATTAAAAATCTTAAAAAATGTCTAATCAATATTTTAGCAATTTTTCTTTTCCAACTGTATTTTAATTTTTATGTACGTTTGAACTGTTTTGCCCTTAAATTTTTAAAAATAAACGTCCTGTTGTATAATTTCGTGTACGCAACATTCTGTTAAGTTCAGATTTTGGGAGATTTGGTGGACAGAAATATTCAAGTCCCCCAATAAAATTTTTCTTGAAATTTGTAAGTAAAGTAGATTTCCCCCCAAAATTTTGAGACATTTCTATAGATTCTTGTATTTCCTACTTTCATAAAAAACGGTAAATTCATCAAATGTAAAAGTTTTGAAATATGAAGGACTGAAACTTGCAAACTGTTGGCATAGGTATTATAATTATGTATTATTTCTTTTTTAAAAACGTTTAGTAAATTAGCTGGCATTGTAATGTATAGCAACAAACAATTAAAACTACATATTATTTTAAAGTGCATTTGATTTACTACTGTTTAAAATTGGGAAATTTACATTCAAAATATTGATATCGTCTGATTAGCCATTACAGTTGTCTCATTTTATAATGAACATTGTAAGTATATTTTGAAACTTAAAAGTATATAAACGCGTTTTTCATTTTGTACTGTTTGAAATTTAAAATAAAAGCACTGTTAAAAACTTCGTACTTTGTTCGTAATTTTATTTTAAATTAATAAAATAGGTGATTAATTATTATTTAAACTTTTAGTATTTTTATATGAAATGTAGTAAAAGTAACAATTATTAGAAAAAACAGTTATGTAAAACTAATCATCAAAAATAAAATACCCATAAATATTAAATAATATATTTGAAAATTCTTTTTTTCAATTACAGGATTTAAATTTATTTCACATACAAAAGCTATGCTAATCAATCTATCGAATATATTAAAAGGCAATTCCCTTTAAAAACTATTTTCTCACTTTTATACTGCGGATTTCATTAAAAATCACTAAATCACTGGTGCACATTAAAAAAAGTAATTTAGCTTCAAGGCATGAAATAGATTACATTTTAACAAACTGTTTAATAGGTGGTTGTTAGTTTTACTTTATTTCTTAAAAAGTGAAAACTGTTTTTTCCTTCAAACTGTTATACCATTATCTGCGTAGCAGTTTATCACGCACCCATAAATTTTAATACACCGTTAAAATCTCAATTCTTTTAACATCATTTTAGCAGCAGATAGCGACACATACGAAAATAAAATACAGGCGGGGTCATTTCAATCTCTCGTTCAATTATTCGACGTTAGGCCGTTTACTTTGGTCCTAATCCCACTATAGGATTCAATGGGCTAATTTTATCCTTCAATTAGATAATGTTTACTTTTTGTTTTGCATAAACATCCACTGAGTTAATTTTGAGAGGCGTATTTATATGTTGGATTCGCTTTTAGTAATAATGAATTCCATTTGATCAATTCAACAAGAATATGGTTTGGTTGAAATATTGTCGCACTAGAGCTACATGTAAACTGGAATAGAAAATTAAAATGAGAGTATCTAAGAGTTAAGAAATTAATAGAAAACCATAATTACAAATGTTGAAATTGAAATAAATTAAAACCAGTATATAACAATTAAATAACTTACTGCTTCCTGAAATTGTATAATACTATTTTAGTTTTCAACAAATGAATTTTAAAGA
Source organism: Hylyphantes graminicola (assembly GCA_023701765.1). NCBI lineage: Eukaryota > Metazoa > Arthropoda > Arachnida > Araneae > Linyphiidae > Hylyphantes > Hylyphantes graminicola. The sequence goes on from CM043113.1 coordinate 45,493,320, forward strand.
AATGATGTTGATATAGATTATTTTACACTAATAGTTTTGAATTCACTTTTAAACAAGCTCAAAAAGATATGCATACATTAAATAGATCAAAAGGTGGCAATAGCCTTGACAATAAATGCAGTGCAATTTTAATCCCAACTTCCAGTTTAATGAAAATGTAAATGCAGCATCTAGATATTTTCAATTTACTTTCATTCTGCATTAACATAGTAGGATCAGCATTAAATAACCTCTGCTGAAGCAAGTGTGTTCTGCGATTTAATGGCCGCTGTTTAATTATCCGCGAGTTAGAAACCGCTTAGAATTTCTCATTAAACGAAGGAAAATGGAGAATAATTTTTCCTGTTCTACAAGAAAGCTCTAAATTTCGAAACTGGATGAAGACAGGTGGTTAGCCTTCCATCTTCTGACATGCATTAAAAGAAACCAAATTTTTCCCATCTGCAGTCAATTTCGTGAATAATGAAAATGAGGATATCGATTAGGATATTCTTTTCGTCGCTTTGTTAGGTTTGAGGTTTAAAGAAAGATCGAATGATTTTTATTTCGTAATAGGGAAAACGAAAATTTTGATTAAGGCAGAACTTAATTATTTTCCAGCTATTTTAACTTAGAGTGGACTTTATATGAATAACCCATGTTTTTAATTTCCTGTTATTTATATGGTTTACCTCATAGTTAAAATGTCTAATGATTTCCAAGTTAAAATAGTGGTACATTTAAGAATAGTCTAACCATAATTGCTTTTAGAGGTTATCATTTAGGAGAACGCAAGTGAATTCTTTCGTTATTATAATAAAGATTTGGCTTAATATTCTTGCAAAGTGAAAACGACTTGTAAGAATTATATTAAATGGTATAGAAATACTCTTGAAATATTAAATTTATTTCTCAATGTAATTTAAAGCAATCGTGTCACATTGTGAAAATGTAGTTCAATTAGAAACTACAGATGACCTACCATCACCTAAAAATAAGGATTGTAGTTGATTCATCATATTTTTCTATGTACAATGCGATAAAAGATATAAAGATAGGTTATACACAAAATAAATATTTAAAGTGAAATTGAAGCACTAGTTGGTTAATCTATTAACTGCAAATGAATTTCAATGAAATTCATTTATAGTAACGAAAGAACGTTTGATACGAGTTGATACATAAGTGTTATAAACTTGAAATAGATATATATATATATTAAGAAAAATACAAAGCTCTCAAAATGTTAAGTATATAAATAACGCTGATAATACATATACTTTATTTAAGAAATAATCAATGAAGTGTGTTCATAAAAAGCCATCTTTCTAAAAGTTCTTCTGGATGGGTACTTTAACTTCTTCGTGATGAGAATCCCCATTTGCTTCAAAGTTAGCGAAAAACTTCGGAACCTAACTACATTTCTTCTTAAGTACCATTTACTTTCATACACTCCATCCACCGCCAAAAGTTCGGAAGTCTATGAAGACATGCTTCAAAATTAAGCGTGCCGCCGCTCAACATAAACGGTAATAAAATAATGTATCCAAAAAGCGGGGGCGCCCGACTGAAATAAGATTTAGTTGGTGCTACAGAGATAATTTAATACGAACAAATAGGAGCCAAGTTGAGGTTATTGGAAAGAGGAAAAAAAAGGGAACTTTGCAAGATAAAATACCTGTTAGAACCCAGTGTTAGCTTGCCACTGTGTCTGCTCTCCTTCAGAATAAATGGTCCGAACCGTTTTTCTAATGTTTAAACATTCTTAAACACATGTTTGAGATGAGCTGCGGTTATTTGTTGCAAAGCGTTTTGCATTTAATTTGTTTTGCAAAGAAAAATATGCCTTGAGGGTTCTTGATGGGGGTTGTTTACTTTTTGATGTTTTCTTTGGCTGGGTGCCAGTGAATTCTTTTTAAGAAACAGGAATTTTTGACTGAATATGGTGGTTAAGTTAGACATGTAAATGGAAAGCTTATTAACTTTGTAATAATATTTGTGATTTTTTTAAACTTAAAGACAGGCTTTTCATTAATAACTTCTTAATATATCAATTAAATACAAAATATTTAAAAAACATGAAAGAGGTAAATTTTGATAAAAATATAAAAAAAAAACACAGAAAACTAGATATTAAAATCGCAGCAAAATTAGTTTTTGTAGGCATACAAGTATTTATAAGCGTTAATTACAGCTGAAATACTACTGTACTTGGGTCGAAGCATTATTCTCTACTTCATCTCTAACTTTATAATTAAATGATATTTTAGTGATTTGACAGGGGAAAGTAGGACCTAAAACTAATTTTCTACATTAACTTTGACTCATAGACAGAGGCTGTTACAACCATATTTCATTAATAAGATGTACATGCACAGCAAAATGTATGAGAGAAAGCTTTAACTGATCAAACGTAAATATTTATTATCTTTCTTACATTGGGGAATGAAAATTTGGGTGAAGAAAACTGTTTTCATAAAGTATGGGAAGTTATAGCTAAAAGCCTTACTGATCAGTACGCTTAAAAAAATATACATTTCAGTTCCAAAACATAATACCTCCCACGTAGAATTATTTTTTCATTAATTCAAGATAGGAAAAATACCCCAATTAAAATCTCCTTTCTTCAAAAGGAAAAACATTCATATTTTTTTTAATTAAAAGAGATCCCTTTAAATTGGAGCTCTGTTATTTTATAATTATCTTTTAATCCTAAATATTTTTCTAGAAGATTTTTTCATACTTTTTGTTTGGGTGTTCTTATTTCGTCGTAATTAACGGCTCGGGAGTTGTAATGAATAGCTAAGGAAGATAGAGGAAAGAAATGCCTAAATTAAATAAGTTCCATGACACCGTAGAAAAGAAAATGAACTCGATACTATTATTTTCACAAAAAACACAGATTAGAATATTAAGAAAAATTATCCATATAACTATACAATGCCTTTTTGTTCAGGAAGGATTCGTTTGCTTCCAATTATTACTCATAAGTATTTTTGAAAAATTGACTACTGGATAAATTTATAGAAACTATGGATTTCCTATAAAACATTGAAAAAGATTAATTGTAATACATTGATTAAAATTGAAAGCTGAAATCTTTGAACAACTTGAATATTTTGTTTCAAATAAAAGAAACTTTGAAACCATAGATAACTACACAAAGGAGTTTATGACACATTTTTGTCTAAATGAAATGCTAAAGTGTTTATTTTCCTGTGCATAGTATTGGTGGCTTCAAAAAGCCAATTCCAGTTAAATTCTCTAAAAAAATTACATTTCGTTTGTAAGGCGGAGTTTAAAAAAAGTGATTTGGTGCTTATATTTTAGGTTAAATTTTGTATTTAACTTATTTTTCAGTTAAATTTTTGTGTCCCTGATTCGATAGGAAAACATGTTTTCTCTAACGGCTAACCTTTTTGAGACGAGCACGATTTTTGTGTTAAAAAAGTGCTTCGAAATAATTTTTTTTTTAGTTTTGAACGTTTTTTAAGAAACTAAAATACGTATTTCTTACGAAAAAGTTGATGCTAAACACGAATCTGCCTTTTGTGTTTCGGTACTTTAAGCTGTTTTATCACAACATGTCATTTAATCTGAAAGCACTATGCTGCAACTTTTTTCAGATAAAAGTCATATTGTGATAAAAACATTAGAAGTAGAAAAACACAGAAACACATATTCGTGTGTTCTGCAACAAGAGCTGAGCAAGGAACACATATTACATAATAAAAACATTCAAAACTAAAACTTTGATTTCTTGATTCCGAATATTTCTTTGACACAAAAAAGTACATATATGAAATATCAGTGTTGTTGGATAAATTAGGATTTTTTCTTTAGAATTAGTGACAATAAAACTAAAACCAGTTCAAAAATCTTGGGCATAAAAAACAACGTTGCCCTGTGTAAAAAGTACTGTTTTTGAAAACCACTTTTGACTTTCACAGCCTAAAAGTTTTGAATAAAATAAAAAATTCAAAACATAATGGGAACTAAGAAAAATCAAAACAATTTAATGTTTATATTGAAGTCCCGTATTAAAAAATATCTCCAAACGAAAAAAGCCACAATGTTCTTTTTTGAAAGACTAATGAAAAAAAAATAACGTAAAGCTATTTTCATAGATGATAGGGTAGTTTCTTTGAGAGTTCAAAACTTTTGAGAAACGTCGATCACATTTGAAGAATGAATCGGAAAAGGTGTTAGACCATTTTACTTCGTTTTCCTGTCAGAAAAGATCTTTGTTGAGTTTTATTCGTTTTGAAATAGAACACTTGGATAAGAAGGCTAGCTATGCTTTTCCCACAATAAATGTATTTATGAGAGGGGAACTGTCAATAAGCTTTTAGCTACTTGCACGGACAATTATTTATTGATTCCATATCATTCATATTTTATGTTGGATTTTTGGTTTGGGTTGAATTAAGTTGCCCTAGTCCAAGAGCCACTCAAGGGCTAGTGGAGACGAGCCACGTGATTTTGAACCAGATCAGGAGGTAGCCGGACAAGTGACGATGCCGATATCTGAGCTGGCTCCCAAAGCAACATTATAGCGGCACATTGCCCGACGATAGGACTTAGACTCACGTATATTATGTTAGAATATTGGGTATTAAATAACTATATACTGAATATGTGATTATACCGAACTATACCGAATATTTTATAGGCAGACCAAAGAAAAGCAATATATCGAACTTATTCGAACTTATTCATATATAAATCGTGTAAATGGTATTTACAATAGAAATCTGTGTGACTTGATTGGTTTAATAACTACTATTAGAAGAATCAATTACATAGAATATTAAAGAATTTACTTCAAATCTACTAGGCACTTTACATTTATTCATGATTATTCTATCCTGATTTGCCTTGTTTCATTCACAATTTTGATTTTTTTTTGTGTGTTTTAGTAAAATTTTAGTGAAATACTTAGCAAGAAATGACGTGCTGTTTATTAACATTAATTTGTGGATTAAAATAGAATGAATTTGTGTCTGAAACACACTATTCAGTGTGCACTGCCTGAATGGACGTTTCCACCGGGGGTGGAGCGTGTTTTAAATGTGGAAAAGAAGACAATGCCTTACGTCAATATAGCAATGGTCGTTCCAATCTTAAAGTTCATACGTTGTTAAAAAGCCACACAGCCCTATACTTGTACAACTTTAGCTGATAACTCAATTCACAATTTGTTTTGGGTTGATTTAAATTTCTTCAATGATACACGATAGTTATTGGTGAGGTATTGGTCTTGTAATTTGTAGCGATAGTTAAACGACAAGGATTACATCTAAACTGTCACCCAGCCACACACCGACATTGAACGTATCATAAGAACTAAGGACTTCTACAGGTTAAGCGTATACATAACTTATATACACGGCGTTATGTTTCTTTTATAGAATACTGTGATGGTAACTCAGCGGCAACGCCGGATTTCCCATGTCAGCGCAATTCAAGAAATATTTATAATGGATATAAAATCGTACAAAAACTTTTGCGTCGTCAGTAAAAAGTTTTGTTTGTGGTCGCTTTGTTACACTTTCTGTTTTTCTCATTAGAATAGTTTTTAGCTTAGTGAACTTCATTTTATTTCAGAACCAGCTGTATTTGTTCTAGATCTTCTAGAACAGATCTACTCGCTAGATCTTTATTTCGTGTTTGTTTTAGTTCCTAATTGTTTCGTTCAATGTGCATGGTAATTAGATTTTTATCTGTAACGTGCATTTTAAACTGAATAAATAAATAAAATAAAATCTTTCTAACTATACTTTGGTCTTTTTTTTTATTCTGCCTAAAAATACAGCAACAAAAGCAGTACTCACCCGGCGAAGACGATGAAGCAGTCCAGCCTGTTCCACGAGTCGCTCATGTAGGCCCCTTTCCCCGTGATGCCCATGGCGACCGTCTTGATGAGCATCTCCACGGCGAAGAAGGCGAAGATGAAGTCGTCGAACACCTGCAGGAGCCTGCACCGGGACGAGCTGCAGATCTCGTCGGCGCACGGCTGGTACATGCCCAGGGTGATGCAGTTGAAGAGGATGGCCATCATGCTCACACGCTCGAACCACGTGAGGACAGGGAGTCAAGGGACTTAACGGTTCAGATATATAGCATTTGTATATAACGGTTGAGATATTACATTTGTATATAACGGTTGAGATAAAGCATTTGTATATAACGGTTCAGATACATAACATTGTTCAGATATACACTCTTAAAACGAACTAGCGATTTTAACTCAGTCTGATTAATTTTCACTCCTCCAGTCTTAAAAATGCGCTCCTCCTTTTGGAGTGGATCCTTTGTGTGTTAAACCTCCGACAGAACCACTCCAAACGAGTGATTTTAACTCAGTCTGAGTTAATATTCATTCCTTTCCAGTGTCGAAAATGCACTTCTCCAACTGGAGTGGATTTCACACTTTTTTTAAGAGTGTATAACGGTTGAGATATAGCATTTGTATATAACGGTTGAGATACATAATATTGTTCAGACATATGATTTATATATTACGGTTCAGATACATAGCATTTCTTAGATATATAGCATTTATACCCCAAATTTAACTGGTGAAAATGAAACAAATACAAGATGGTTAAAATGAAAACTTACTTACTGCGTTACGTCACTTGAAATCTGATGCAAGTACTCTTAGAATCAAATGAAAGATAATTTCAAGTTAGATATTATATAAATATTTAGAATTTATGCTCAAACATAAATATTTAAAATAAAAAAGTCTTACTGCGCTAAGTCACTTAGTCCTCAGTCTTAAAATGAAAGTGAGGCTCACTTTAAATTAAATGTATATAGCATTTATGCTCAAATACAAATGGTTAAGATAAAAAAAACTTACCTGCTGTGTTATGTAATTTAATATCTAATGCAAGTACGCTTAGAATCAAATAGAAGCTCACTTCAAAATAAATACTTATAGCATTTATTTTCAAATGCAAATGTTTAAAATAAAAAGCTAAGCTACTGGGTAAATTCACTTGAAATCTAACGTAAGTATACACTTTATAATCAAAAGGAAGCTCACAGCAAAACAAATGCAAGCTCACTACAAATCTAATACAAGCACACTTCATATAAAATTCAAAGTATTTTAAATGTTACAAGCATGCATAAAAAGAAAGAAAATTTCAAATCCAATTCAAGGATATTTCAAATTTAATGCAAGAACATTCCAAACCATATGCAAAACATTTCAAGTCAAATGTTAAACACTTCAATCAAACCCAGCGTAAAAAAATTCAAATCAAATGCTGGAAGAGCTAAAATCAAATGTTAACTTTCTTCATGTCGAATTCGGGTGAAAGGTAAACAGACATGTAATTAAATGCAAAAATGTATCTAATGCATTGTAAAAACATTTAAAAACAAATGCAAGAAGTCCATTGCAAATATTTTGAGTTCACTGGAAATATACTTAAGATAAAATGCAATCGCTCTCTAAATGAATTCCAAAGATACTTCAAATAAAATCCAAAATCTAACACATTTCAAATCAAGTTTAAAGAAATCATCAGATACTTAGTTTGCCAAAAAATAGCTTCTCTGACTGATCTTGGAATAAAGTACATGTTAAAGTAAAACGTATATGTGGATACCAATAACTAATTTTCATCAAAATATTTTCTCTTCTTAAATTAATAATATTTACAAAAAAAAGTTTTGTATTTATTAAAATATGAAAGAGTTTCTCATTGATTAAAATTTGACGAATATCTGGAACTTGAGCTGCCTACACTCTTAAAACAAACACTCCGAATTTAACTCAGTCTGTGTGGAGTGCACTCCTCCAGACTGGAAAATGCACTTCTCCTTTTGGAGTGGATCATTTGTGTGTTAAACCTCCGACAGGATCACTCCAAACGAGTGATTTTAACTCAGTCTGAGAAAATATGCATGCCTTTAGGGTGTCGAAACTGCACTTCTCCAACTGGAGTGGATTTCACTCTTTTGTTTTAAGAGTGTACAAGCAGTACATAGTTCAATAATACAAATATAGAATTTGCCTCAGATTTTGAGATAATAATCCAATCAAGGCTAGCACAATTAAATATTTTATAACTTATTTCCAATTTTTACCTTTTCAAAACAGAAAAAAAAACAGTGAAAACTCCCATCGCCTTGGTATTTATTGCAAAATGTACCGTAGTTACAGCTTCATATCTTTTTGGATGAAAATAGAAGTTATCTTTTATTTTTAATGTGAATATTTACTAAATGTTTTCATTTAAAGATATAAAAAAATCCTCTAAAATAGAGAATTGTTTTGGTGTAAATAATTGTAGACGCATCATAATTATCATCATTACTGTTATTAACCACAGACAAAATTAAAGGTTGCAAAGTATTATTTTATTTAAAAGAAATAGAAAGACCCTACGATTGTTAAGTATTCCCGGGAGTGTATTTTCGTGTTAAATTGTGCAGTCAAGGATTTCGAACGATTCAGAACGGAGTAAAAATAAAGCTTTACACAGATTAGCTAGTACATTGAATATTAAGTAAAAATACAAAGCATTCGAAAATCCCTAAGGTACATTTTCATTCCCAGTTAAATGCTGAGTTACAGTTGCAAAAAAGCAAAGTAGATAAGGTAAAAAAAAAGTGTGAGTTTTGATTGCAGTGTTTGTTTAGAAATTATAGGTGGTTTGAAAAGTGAATGAATGAAATTTTGATCAGATTTTAACTAAATTTTATGGCAATGCTTTTAAGATTACGAAGTAATAAAGTTTTTATGCTTTAACTTTACAGGATTTTATAAAAAAAATAAAAGCGTTAATTGTGTATAATATTTTAAAGAGAATGTGTAAATTTGCAGATATATATTTTGATAACTTAAAATATTTACTTCGTTATTTTCTTTATCCCGTTTCATGGAAATTATAAATTAAAAATGTTTTTTAATAATAAGCTAATTAATATTGAATAGAATTGATCACTTTAATTAAATATAATTGAATTGTTACTTTAAAAAGTACTTACAATGCATTTATATTTTGAAATAAACAAATATTTACTTCTATCTCTTCTAATTCATGTGCTCTTATACAACAAAACCAATATCTACCATAATTTTTTTAAACCTATACCTACGAAAAAACTTCCATTCCAATGATTTCCTTAATCGTTTTAGAATTGAAAGGTTAAACATCAGTTTTGAAAATATACAACATATTTCAAATCAATATAATAAAAACAAATTTGTCGGTATGATAAGAAAATTCTGCATACCAAGTTTCAATTTGCATAACTCCGGGACTTCGTATCCAACATTCTATCGATTTTATGCAGTTCGATCTTTTCGTTTTAATGGAGGATTCACGTGTCAAGTGACCATAAAGGTTTGACGAGTTCAATCTTCAGGAATGTCTTAAGATTTGTAGTTTATTGTAAATGTTATCCTCAGTTTACATGAAGAATTTACATTAATTTGAGTAAGATTAAAAAAAACTACATATTTAGAATGATTTAAAAATTCTTGCAAATATTTTGTTAATATGTAGACAATCTTTTTTTTTTATAAAACTTTTATTTAAGTTATTTTCATGTGATGACCGTAAACGATTGGAATATTAATGACAATTTGCCATCTAGTTATATACATTATTATTAATTAATAAAAAATTGTCCCTATAATTATAAACAAATAATTAATAAATAACAATTTGCATCTAGTTATATACAAATTATTAATAAATAAAAAATGCCTCTAATTATAAACAAATAATTAATAAATAGCAATTTGCATCGAGTTATAAACAAATTATGATATAGTACAATGGCTGTTCAGTTATACACGTATACGCATTTGTAGGTATATGTATGCAAGTATGAACTTTATGAAATAAGTATTACCATTATAAATCAGAGCCTTTATTTAAACCCATGGAAAAATAAAAGCGGAATTTTAAGCTTTTAAAACCGACCATAAATATCAAAGATAATATAAAATGACAAAATCTTTTTATCGTAATCATCTCTATATATTTATTTCTAGCCAAAAAAGCTTAAATTACCTTCGGCTTCACTAAATACTTGTTGAAAAATTAACCAAGCACAAATTGCCTCACCCACGCCCATCAGCGAGAAGAGAGGCGTTTTAAAAAGATTCTAATCTGCCATTTTAAAAACCTTAAAAAGATTCTTCTTTTGAAACAAACAAGACGTGACAAATTTGCAACGACGCAAAATCAATCATGGCGTCTCGCCATAAAAATGAATAGGACCCAGAGCTCATTTGTCGTATCTCATTGTTCTATGGCGGGAAAAAGTCCGGGAAGCAATTGTCCCCCTCATTCAAAGTTCCATGAAATCCCGCGAATAATGGCGTCTGGGAGGGTTGTTTGAAAAGGAACCCTTTGAGAAGTGAAAGAAAAAAGTTTTGTCTGGAGGTATGCCGGAAGAAAAAGTTTAGTAGTTAAATATAGGAATTTTTAGTTATTATTTAACTGTTGTTTACCTAGATAAAAAAGAAACACAACAAAAAAATATTTGAGTTTTTTGAGGAATAATGATGAATTTTGTGAAAATTTTTTATTGTCTTTAGCATTGGAAAGGATTGCTTTCAAATGGCTCGAATGGCAAAAAAAAACTGTTTTTTTGTAAAGTTTTGTTTAAAATAATTTTCAAGAAAATATAACAGCACATGTCTAACAAAGTCTAAGTTCCAAGCAGAGTTAGAGGTGCCATTTTTTTTATTTTTCATAAATTCAAAAATGAATGTTACGAAACCAAATCGCTTTTAATGAAGACTGGAAAATACTATACCTCATTTGAAAGAAAGTTCTTTAATTTATATTCATTGCTTCTACCTCAACGAAAATTAGTCCTTATGCTTTTACATATTATACGATAGTTTAGCACAAACCATGAAATAGCTTATAACAGTGCAAAACTAAGGCAGTCGATATCAGAACAATTTTACGGAAGCAAAAAAATTTATGAAGCACTGATTTTGAAGCAGAAATAACTATTTCTTAAAAATAACTTGCGTCACTCATTACTGAAAATGGGTTAACTTTCGAAGAGAATTCGAGTCTTCTCAGCTTTTCTAAGTGGTTTTAGTGGTGCTTCTTCAGGGCTTTGTGTCAGCAAAAATATGCAGGGCCCTAAGGTTAGGATTTTGGGTTCTGTTTAGCACGTTTGACAGCCTGTATTAAGGAAGTTCGGTTTTATTCATCAAGGGTATAAGAAGGAGTAAGTAGCCTTAGTTCGGTTTCAATCCCATTTTTTCTATTGACATTTTCAGTTAATTAGGAATATTTGTTTTTTTAAATAATCTTAATTTAGTCTTCAAATAAGTAGACAACTTTATATTTCATTATATGATTCATTTTTTTATGATGACTAGAAATCTCTAGTTTTAAAAAGTTTGATTATTTAAAGAAGAACTGCATCCCCTAATCTTTTACAACCTGAGGTACCCATTTGAAGCTCCACATTTAAAAAACTCCTTCTCAGAATCATTAATTTTGTTAAATCAGGAACTGAATTTACCCAATTTGTTAGAAATATATTTTAAGTGATTCTTCGAGACATTTAAAATTGCTTAGACAAATTTAGGCTCTTCATGTGGCAAAAGAGTTGATAACAGCTTCTGGCTCTACTAGTATGAAAATGTGACTATTTCTTGTGCCTACAAAACAGCATTTTTTTTTTTACTTTCATCAAAAGCAATGGTATATTTTCATATAGCAAACTTTATGCACATATCTTGCCAATGTATACTATTAGAAACATGACGATTGGAATATTCAAAAGGGAGTTTAAATATTTAATTTTTCTGTGTGTTTAATTCTTTTAATATTAAAATGAAGAACTAAATATTCAAATAATTACTTTCTTTGCTCTAAACTGTTTAAGATTGTTATCAGCCGCATATGAAAAATTGCAAATTAATTAGGTTTGCAAGAAAATTTTCAGCTCAAAGGGGTACTGCAAAAAAATTAAAATTAAAGTGAAATTCGATCAGGAAATTCAATTGTAGTCGTAAAACAAGTTTTATTACATCTGAAACTTTTTCGAGGTCGCAATTGCTATGAAATTGTAATCCAAATTTAATTTTATTTAAAAAATAACTATTAAAAAATATTTGTATAAAAATATTTATACAAAATAATTCAAAATTATTTATACATTAAAAAATATTTACACTTTATGTCAAAAATTTAGAAGAGGCAACATACATTTTCGTCATTATAGTTTAAAATTTTAATTGTACGGACATCATTTGTTTTATTCAAAACTCTAAAAGCATTATAAAAAAATCTATATTAAGATTTGAATAACAGAAATTCATAGAAAACGGCAAAATAAATCAAATATAACGAAATTATACTTATAAGTTTACTGCACTTACTAAATTAATTACTATTTTTTTTATCATGAAAACATTAATTGATTTTGCTGTGTAGTCTTTTAACTATTTGAACATAAAAAAAGAAATCTTCACAGAATTATGATTTCTTTCCCTCAAAAGTGAAATTTCGAAATAAGAATATCTGATAAAAAGTAAAAGAGAAGAGAAAAAGCAGTAAATACTTTTAAAATTTGATTAAATTAACTTTAATTTAAATTTTCTGTATACTTCATAATTTATTTTCAAGAAGGTTTTTTGAGTTTCATTTTTTGGAATTGATCCAGAAGTTAATTGAAATACAAAAATGCAATCACTGAAATGTAATTAATGAATGAAAATTTAACCTTTCTATTTGTCATAATTAAATTGATGCTTAATAATTTTTTTCAATTTCGAGACATGATGTTTTTTTTAATTATGTTCTTAAAAATATGTTTTATAACTCCTTTGAATATTTCTCCTCTCCATTTATGAAACAAATTTAGAAAATTATAGTTGATACACATTCATTGAATTAACAATGCGAGGAATTCCATTACATAAATCTAGATAAGAGAATTCCAGTTCCTTCAGAACATTCCGTTTATGATAATAAACTAACGTTGCTACGTAGTTTTAAAATATTACAGATTAATCAGCGCAAGAAGTCCAAAAAAAATTTACACGTGTTTAAGATCAATTTGTTTTTTTAGTTTAATGTTTATTGTTGAAACATATAACAGATTAATTGTTTGAAATTGAATGATGTTTTTTTTGTATTTTACATATTTTGTTTAGAAAATAGTTGAATCTATAATAATAAAAATGAAGTTTTGTATGTATGTGTGTATATATGTATGTCTCTCCAAAACTCACAAACTAGACATTCGTTTGACTCGTAACTTGGCACAAATGCGTAGTTCATACTTGAGTTGCAAAATAAGAACTTTCAGAGCTCAAAATGCTCTATTTTTAGAGAAAATTCGAATTTTCTGGAAAAACTACACCACTTTGGCTCAAATCCGATCATTTTTTTTCTTTCCTGATGCCATCTGCTGAACAAATTAAATAAAACTTTCAACGAAAATAAATAAAATTGAAAATGTTTATTTTATTATGTTGCCATTACTTTCAGAAAATAAATTCATTATTTGAAAATAATTGATATGTTTCAAGTGACGTATTTCCGACCAGTTTTCATTCCAGGATTGTGGGTTTAGTTGATGATTTCTTCATTGATGGTTTTGTTGATTGCAAATATGCATAAAACTAGAGTTGCATATTAGGGTTTTATGTCTTTATTTTCTCGCCAAATACGTTGCCAATCTCGCCAAAGTATAAATTAAAACTCGCCAAATGAGCAAAATGTTTGTTAAGATATTACTGAACTACTATGATGGCTGATAAAGGCCATTGCACTAGAGCTGCATATCAGGGAGTAATTCTTTATTTTTTTCGCCAAATACGTTGCCAATCTCGCCAAATGGACAAAATGTTTGTTAAGCTATTACTGAAATGTGGTAAATTTAGGCCTAGAGCTGCATATAAGGGTTTTATGTCTTGATTTTTGAGCCAAATATGTTGCCAATCTCGCCAAATTATTAGTTAAAACTCGTCAAATTGGCAAAATGTTTGTTACTGAGCTCTATGATGGTTAATAAAGAACATCGCAGTAGAGCTGCATATCAGGGTTTTATTCTTTATTTTTTCGCCAAATATGTTGCCAATTTCGCCAAATTATTTATTAATACTCGCCAAATGGGCAAATGTTTGTTAAAAATAAAAAATAAGTAGCTATATCTATTTCCTCGCCAAATTATTTCCCAAAACGTGCCAAAAGAGTTGTTTTTTGTATTAATGAGGGAATTGTGATGGCATTTATGAATACATTTTACATCGTATTTTTGATTTTTAAATTTTAAAGCAATTAAACAGGATTTCATACTTGAAAAGGAGCGGGAAGAATAACTTAAGTTTATGATCTTATAACAGGTTACATGGTACACATACTTGGATCGATTTGATATTTTTTTAATCCGTGCGAAGTACGGGTATAAATTTGCTAGTAAATAAATAAATTTACAAAAAACGTATTTTCAGTACAAATGACTATCCAAACGTGCTTATATATTTGAAATTTTTACCATAACTTATTTAAGTAAGTTTCAAATTTTTCTTCGCTGTCTTAGATAAATAAACCTCTTCATGCTTTGCATCCATCAACTTAACTTAGATTTAATTAAAGTATTAATTTAATGAAGTATAATTTAACGAATATGGCATCCATGGTTACGTAATTAATCTTCCTCTTAGTCTTAATAATATATCTCTGCCAGTAACTTTTAATGGTTACCATGGAAACGATGTTTGTCCATATTAGATTTAAACGTGGCAATGGAGGCAAAACAGTTCTGGTTTAAATGCAATCTATCCTTAACTTTCATGTCTTTATAATATTTTGAAATTGTGTGCTAAAAATTAATTTAGGTAAAGTTATTTGTTATAAGTATTTTCATTTCATATTAAGTTTTACATTATTTATTACGAAATTATTTGATAAAATGATATTTTGTTGGAAATTATTCAAAAACATTTTATTTCATTAGAAATATCTGAGAAAAATTAAAAGAAAAGAATTTAATAATTTTGTATAAACTTTTACGTCCAATTGGTATTTTTACATCATTCGTTTTTCATACTAAAATGCATACTTTTACATCATTCGTTTTTCATACTTTTATGCATAATTTTACATCATTCGTTTTTCATACTTTTACATTATTCGTTTTTCATACTTTTATGCATATTTTTACATCATTCGTTTTTCATACTTATGTGGATACTTTCACATCGTATTCGTACGTTCACACTTTTTCATGTACTTTTACTTCGTTTTCGGATTTTCCTACTTTTATACCGAATTCGCCTTTAGTTTAATTCACTTCTTAAATTTCTATACAAAATTGATTGATTCAAAATCTCTGAATTATTACAAAACTTTTAAATTAAAAATCCTATTGTGCTGAGCTATATTGGTATGTATAATTTTTGCCAGATATTTTGATCTCCGATATGTATCGAGAATTGCAATGAATACATAGTTACCTAATATTACCGTCTTTTTATGCTTTATCCCATGTCAAATGAATGTAGTGGCATCCCATGTAATCCCATAATCTATTTCATGCCGCTGATAAAGCTAAGCTGATATTCCTAACAGGCTTTTGCAGTTGCTGGTGATTCAGGCTAATACGATCTTGTCACCACTACCACTTACCTGATATTTGTGGCTTTGTACAGGCTAAGCTTTACTGATGTTAATGTGCATTGAATGGAGATAAATATTTTATTGGATTTGTACTAAAAGAATACTGAGCGAATGTTAAGTTCCTTTTATTTTGTTTAACGTCTCATTAAGTAAATATTATCTTTTGCATTTATTGATAATGATACTGTCTTTAATAAGTGAGAGATTGAATTATTTATGGTGCGAAAAACGAATGATGTAAAAGTATGCATGAAAGTATGAAAACAAAAAATACTTTGGCTTCGTTTTTACAAAATTTAATATTTTATTGTGTAAATGCGTCTATTACTTAAAACCTAACATATACTT
Source organism: Hylyphantes graminicola (assembly GCA_023701765.1). Classification (NCBI taxonomy): domain Eukaryota; kingdom Metazoa; phylum Arthropoda; class Arachnida; order Araneae; family Linyphiidae; genus Hylyphantes; species Hylyphantes graminicola. The sequence goes on from CM043113.1 coordinate 45,509,279, forward strand.
ACACTACACTCTTAAAACAAACACTCCCAATTTACCTCAGTCTGAGTGGATTTCACTCCTCCAGACTGGAAAATGCACTTCTCCTTTTGGAGTGGATCCTTTGTGTGTTAAACCTCCGACAGGATCACTCCAAACGAGTGATTTTAACTCAGTCTGAGTAAATATGCATGCCTTTAGGGTGTCGAAATTGCACTTCTCCAACTGGAGTGGATTTCACTCTTTTGTTTTAAGAGTGTACTTACTAGAAAATTCATTGAACTGTAGTACTTAAATATCATAGAAATTTACAGCACCTAATATTATAGGAAATTACATGCAGAAGAAAATCTAACAGAAGCTATCCGGAAGCTGTGTAAAAATTACGTTGATAGAATTTTGCAGTAGCAAAATTCTTTTAACATACACATTAAACATACATTAAAACAAAGGAGTGAAATCCACTCCAGTAGGAGAAGTGCATTTTAGACACTGGAAAGGAGTGAATATTAGCTCAGACTGCATTAAAATCACTCGTTTGCAGTGATCCTGTCGGAGGTTTAACACACAAAGGATCCACTCCTTTCGGAGAAGTGCATTTTCAAGACTGGAGGTGTGAAAATTAACTCAGACTGAGTTAAATTCACTCGTTTGTTTTAAGAGTGTATGCTGAAAATAATGATGCAGAATAGATAGTTTTTGTAGATCAAGGAGCGTTAAAAGTACAAGAAAGATGACTCCCTGGATACGAACCCGCATTAGGAGGTCCCACACATAGGAGTCAGGGGCGTTGAACTTTACACCATTGCTACAACGGATGAAGTTTTTTCATTTTATTAAAAAAACCAGAACATATCATTTGTCAATATGAAATTGTTTCAAAGGTGACTCATTTTACCATCGAGATAATATGCAAACCAAGATAATATGTTTTTATTTGACAAATTGCTTTACAGTCACTACAGAAGTTTTAAAAAACTGAAATCTTCTGGAGAAAATAACAGAAATATTATGTTTTTCAAAAGTAATTTTTTTTATTATTAATTTGAAAGCTAGTGTAATTGAGTTTAAGCAGTAATACTTGATTTAAAGCAAAAAAAAGCCTTCAAATTTGAATTTTATTTATTCTCAACTTTATTAATAAAAAAATGTTATAAAATAAGTTAGTATAATATTCATTAAAAATGTATTTACATAAGAATCAAGCTTATATAAATTTCCATTGGTTAACTTTCAAAGCTTTATTTAATTGCTGTCCCCCCCCATTAATACAACAAGAACTAGAATAAGCTAATACTACTACAATGCCTCAATCCAAACATAATAAAATATTCCACAGCCTACTCATACCCACAACCAGAGTATATTTTATCTTTTGTAAAAAGAAATGCATCACCCAAAACCTCCGGATGTCCATTCAAATGATCCTGTGTACATAGATATCCCCCATAGAAAATTCGCAGTGTGTCCTGGTCTCTTCTGAAAAGACGAGGCTTCCCCTTTCTAGGGTCGCCCAATAACTCGGAAATTGATAACGCAACCCGAGATGTCCAGGACCACAAAAGAACAGGGCGAGACACAAAAGAAAAAGCGATCGCTCACAGCCGAGAGGTGCTTTGTCACTTTAGGTAAAGTGACCAGAAGGACAGTTTTACATCGGTTGGGGGTGAGAGTGATTTCTAGTGGAATATGTAGGGTGGATGATATTAAAAAATGAGCTATAATAGGTGAATAGTTTGAAGTTAGGGAGTAGAGCGATGTAAATGGTAAAACTTATACCTTAAGATGCTATTTGAAAATGCAAAATTTAAGTTATTGCAGTTTGCTTCGACTATGTGGGTAAAGAATTCATTTTGTGTTTTGATAAAAGGTTATTGCGAAATTAAACATAAATAGATAATCGAAAATACATTCATTTTATACGTTTTCTATTTGTTTTTTGTTTTTCTGAGAACTTGTAGTTTTAGTTTTGCGTGTCTTGCTTTATGTCAAGCATTTTTTAAAAAATATTACTAATTTAGAACGTTTTTGAAAGGGGTAGTATATACGGAATAGATGCTTTTCCTAAATTTATCAACCTTATGACTTTATGACCTTCTTGGTGGGGGGGCAAGTTCGCCGAACACTGTGACCTTAGGTCTATTACATTCCTAAATTTATCAAAGTATGGTAAAGGCTAAATATGCATAAATTGAGACAGTTACTGCGCTTCCAAATTTTTTTTTTACAAAATTCATGTATCAAGTAATTTGAGATGTTTTGGTTTACATCAGTAAGTTTTCAAAACATGCTTTTAACAAATGAAAAAGTGCTAAAAACAACATTAACTTTTTAATATTAGTTTATTTGCTATTTAACTGATAATAAATTATGTTGGATAATTCACGTACATTTCGCGCAATATTTGGACATTTTTTAAATGAGAAAACAAAAGCTTAGGTAGAATGAGAAAACAAAGTTTTTCATCTTTAACACTTTAAAATATCTTTTTCAATAAAAAAATGGAGTTTCTAAAAAATTGTCTTACGATTTAAACATTTATAAGACCCTTAAATTTTTTAATGTATTTCGTCGATATATTTAATTCGAAATACAGGTATACTTTAAAAATATAAAGGCATAGTTTAATAAATAAGTTGCATCGAATTAGCAAAATGTGACTATGATTGTTTTTTAGAAAATAACTATCTTTTTATTTGACATCTTCATTCAATCTAGATTTATCTCATCATGGTTAACGACACACATTTTTGCACATGGAAAATACTTTTGATGAAAATATTAGTTTTGACAAAGAGGATAATTAGATTCTTTTTACTTAATGTGGATATATTATGTTTGTGATTTATATCTTATTTATGTAATTACTTATCATTATTTAAGCTTTTTTTTAACGTAACCATTTATTAAGAATATATAACGACAAATTAATTACGTAATTGTTTATTACATAATTATAATTTTTTATTTAAGGTACATCTAAGAAATCAGTCACATTTTTTGTATATTTATTCTAACTTATGCAAGTTGTTTATATATTTTTAGATTTAATCTACGAGAAAAATGAGTTACAATCATAAACTAATTGCTAAAGACATCGTAATGGTCTGATTTTATGTTTTTCTTTCAATAACTTTACATTACTAATGTTTAACAAATGTTATTGGCATTTATGTTTGTTTGCAGTTTTTTTATTGGTAGCATCATTACAGATAACAAACTTTGATAAATGAGACTATATGTAGATATTTACATATATAGTTACTTTAAGTGGAGCTATACATTACATGTTTAAAAAATTAAATATATTTGTTGATTAATTCGTTAAAGCGTAAGAATGTTAATAAATTATCTGTGTTGGGCCAACTAGTAATTAACAGTAATGATAATTGTAATAATTCAATGTTATTTTAGGCCACGTTTTGTTAGTAACTTTACTTAGAATTATGTTAGAATTAACTACAATAAGGAATGTCTTTTTGTTATACATAAATAGCAGAAGAGGGAAATTTAATGGTCATACTTTAATTAAACCTTTTACTTCTAAAACGGCCCAGGTGGCCGTAAAACTAAGGATTCAATAATGATATTATTATCATACATAACGAGGAAACAAAAATCCTGTCAAGCAAAATTGTTAAATATCAATTCATGGACTCATACTCAAAAAAATTTCAGCGAGTATAAAATACAACAAAAAATATCGCTCTATTTTTTCTAACTTTTACATTTTTGTTCGAGTACTATCTCAAAGGTAAAAGAAACCCCTTAATTTTTCTAATAATTACTTTGAGGTGCTACAGAATAGCCTTTTTTGTGCACTAATAGCTGACGGAAGGCTTCTATTACGATTTTTCAGGTCGTTCTAGGCTTAAATACCAAAACCTTTTTTCCTAAAACAATTTATTTTTAAAAAGTATTTTCTATCGATTCTTCTCAGACTTGCTCCATCGATAGTTTCTCTGAAGTATGGAAATAAATTATTCCAACGAAAATTTTTTTTATTGGAACATAAAAAAATCCAATAAGATGTCTTAGAAAAAGGTGGAGTTTCGGCATAATTTGACCGATAAATCTGTTAGATTTATTGGGTTTTTAGAAAATATTTGGCTTTTCGAATGTAAAAAGATTTTCTTGAGAGATAATGGGAATTCTAAGGCATTTTGACAAACTATTTGGCCTATGCATAGATATTGTATAGATAATAAATTATAATTTTTGTTGTGGGTTCATAGGTAAATTTCAAGTAATTTCACCAAACATTGATAATAACTCAAAAATTTTCAATATGTTCGCACATTAAACGATGCTACATTAACCGCGCAGAAACAAAGTTTAATTTTTTCTTTTGAAGTTGAACACGCTTCAAATCACATTTAGAATAAAATTTCATTTAATTAGTATATACGATACGATATCAAACTAAAAGACTTGCTATGCAAAAGAGTTAAAAAATGACTGTAAAAAAGAAAGTTAGTTTAGAAAGAAAGTTGTTAAGAAAAAACAACATTTCATCATTGTTGAATTTTTCTTAACTCTATTACTCAAATTAATTATTTTTTATTACTTATTTTTCTTGTAAAATAAAAAATATATTTTTCTTAATTTAATATTTTTGAAAAAATAGAATGTAAGATAAAAATTAAAAAAAAAATTAAACAACAAAAGCAAAGAACTTATTATAAAAATAAATTTGTATAATCTTAATTAGAAGTGGAACAAAAAAAAATTAGCCAATGGTTCCTTAAATGGTAGACTTGACTTGAATGAGATAAATGGTTTAAAGTAAAAAGGGCTTCATTGAAACCCCCTTTCTCGCGTTTATGAATTCATTAATTTCGTTAAATCCAAACTAAAATATACATTAGAACCAAATTTGTATTCTTAACTACGCATATTTTTCAATATGAATTATCAAAATAATTTAAGCAGTGTAAGAAAAAATTAACAAATTCCGCTGAAGAAATGTTCTGATTAAGGAAAAAAGTTTCAAACATCAATATATATGATTAACAATTGCCTTTATTATTGCCTTTCTTACTGAATAAAATCGTAAATTTTAAGTTCTTGAAATCAGTTTAAAGTGAAACTTGAATTGTCCTACGAAAATTGTTCAGTACTGTGGTTTTCATTTACTTTATAATTTAATAATTAAAATAAACTTAAGTAAAACGTGTATTTTTCCTTGTCAAATTTTCTAGCGAATCGTCTTCTGCGATTTAAAAAAACTAGTTGTTAACTTATGGGTTCGTTAGTAAATTGCTGATCAGTTCAGGACAATTAGTAAAAATACAATATCGAGACTCGAGTATTAATACAATGTGTCACGCAGCTACCTTATTTAACTTTTACTTAGACGTTCACGGCATGGAATCTATTTTCCAAAGTGTGTGTATCCTAGATAAATTCCAACAGAGATCCATCTTTATCAACAACGAAGCCAAACTACATACGCGAGACATCTTCCAATTTGATTAATATCAGATCTCCAAACAGCAGCCTACCATTAACCTTTCCTGTCCAGGACACTTGGTCGTTTACTAGGGCTGGAGTATTTCCTGGATGTCGAAATCCATAAAGTAATCTCCCAAAAGGATTTATGTAATAAATTCAAAGATTTTCTTTCAATAAAAAGTTGAGCTAGTATGGCTGCCAAGTAAAAAGTTTTATTTTACTGTATGAATAAATTAAAAATATTTATAAATGATTGAATTGTAAATTGTAAATTACGCAACAAATTAGTTGAATGTATTTGTAGTAACTAACCTTTTTCTGACACCTAGCACTATCGATGCGGTCAGAATAATATACTTGTTAAAACAACATCTAGTTCTGCTTAGCGAAAAATAATTTAAATTTGGCATTATATAACTTAAAAGTTAGACTTATAAGTTTGTGGGTGATATAAAGTTGTTTGGAAGATGATAAAGTTGTTGGTCGATAAGTTGCTTGAGTTTTAGTTGATATAAATTGCATAAAAACAAATACATGCACTATTTTTGAAACGCTAGTTTGTAATACAAACTATAAAATACGTTTAGCCAGTTTAGATTTTGTTTTAATGCGTTTTAAACCAATACAATTATTTTTAGAATTAACTTTTCTTATTGAAATAACTTGCAATATTTGTAAAAAACACATATGTATTTTATTATCTTTCCCGCTATGACCTGCATGAGATAGCACAAGCTAATTTCTAGGAAATCCATTCAAAAATGAAACAAGATTTTTGCAACCGAAATCATTGCACAAATCATGCTTTAGGGGAGAGGAGGGAGGATTGGGACGGTGGGAGGGGTGGGACAGCTGAAATTATGGCAAAATAAATGACCTAATTTTATTTCCAGTCTCACCACCTTATAGCGTATGTATAGTTCCTTGTTGTCACCTATTTCTAGTTTATTCCTATTCAACTTTCAGTTTCAATTTGGAAAAAGTTTATTTTCACACCTCCAGAGAAAGTTTTTAATCTATGTTTAGTTTTATTTCTTTACTCATGTAATTTCTAAAACAAACATAATATAGTGGTACAGTACTCTTAAAGATTCAATGTATGATTATCAGCAGTTTAGTTAAGCCAAAAGTCAGCATGGTTTATGTGAGAAGTTATTTTTTAGAAGCATTGCGTAGAGGGAGGAGTGGGACGCAATGAAAGAGGGAGGAATGGGACACGTCCATTCCTCCTCCTTCCAGTCCAGTATTCCTTCCTACTGTCCATACGGCCATTTCCTAAAGCGGAACCTAGGAATCCATTGAATAAAAGTAAAGGAAAGAAAAAAAGCACGAGCAAGAATATTAACATATACCCCTGAGAAGAAAGAAATTAACGAAGCAGAAGCTGCCAGACTTGGGAAAGAAAAGGTGCCAACTAAAATATGTATGGGCAAACCTCAAACTTAAAAATGCAAAAGAAAATTGTACCGTTTAAAGATATGAATCCAGTGATAGCGAAAGGTCATTATTTTCATTACCTGACAGTTCAGATGAAGACATGGAAATAGCACATGGATGAAGGACAAGCCCAACATAGGCAAATATGATTGTGTGCTTGTCAATTCCTCACCAAACGGTCAATTGTGTTTTCTACGTTGCAATTGTGGAGAGTATTGACAATGCTGAAAGTTACAATGCAAAATTTTTGAGAAAGAACACGAACAGAAATTTTAATTTTCCTCAACAGGATATGACTATGGTACGATAGAAAAAAAACCCGATATTATCATGAAATTGCTGCCACCGCAATTGATTCGTGGGACAAGTAGAGCGCAGTCTTACTTTTCTTTTCATATTAACCTTTCTCATTATGATATTCGATAATTTTTCTTTAATTTTCAAATGTGTCCCATCCCTCCCATACTCATGTCCCACTCCTCCCACCCAAGAGGGAGGAATGGGACAAAATTCTTGTAATTTGAATTTCTCAACAGTAATAAAATTTTTCAACATTTAAATGGTGTGTATTTTTTAAAAATAATTTAAAACATCTAAGTTTATTATTTAACCATTTGCATCTATAAATAAGCCACTGTTAAAAAAATCACAGTAAAATTACGGGCTTGGGACGGCAACAAAGTTTCCAACCACGCACCGTTAAAATACACTCATGCCCATAATTTCCTACAGACCGTAATTTAACGAGGCAAAGAAATACAGTATCAATTGTAAAATTACGGTCCTTGAACGTAACATTACAGTCTGCCTAATTACTATTTAAGCGTAATTAAACGACTATGGACCGTAAATTGAAAAGCTTAATAACGGTATCAAGCGTATAACTACGCCCTGTAAGGATACGCTTTACCTGATTACGGTCCAACCCTAAATTGATAGTTTGTGATATTTTTAACCGTTTTCTGATGGTGTTGGTAAATTAATTGGCATTGTGTTTGTAGCATAACAAAATAGAAACACAAAAAAGCAATTTCAACAAACATTTAATTTTATCCATTAAAATTACAAGTAAAACAATTTTCAATAATAGCCATATTAACTTAAAAACATAGTAAATAAATTCACAGGAAGAACACAGGGGAAAAACCCTTCAAAGCATAGGAATCTGTCTACGCCAGGCCTCTTTGGCAGCAATAACAAATCATTGCTTAACCTGGTGTAAGGAAACCTGTTTCTTATTTGGCTCTTTTCTCCAAGCAACCAAATACACGCGAGACACAAGTCCCATGTTTGTACCAAAAGATAAACATGCCGCCACAGAGATTTCATGCCGCCAAGCAGACCCAATTACAAGAAGATTCCTAATCAATCAAGGTATTCTTTCCCTGGACTCTTCACACATTAAAGTATAAAATAACTTAAAGTAAAAAACCAAACATCTTGCACTCACAAGAGGGAATAGCATGGAAATAAATTTATAGAATGAAAAAAAAATTCACACACATTTATAAAATATTATTTTAATCAGTTAAACAAATATTTGAACCATAAATGTAATAAATAAAAATTGATGAAATTATAGAACTAAAATTCTTACTAACTGAACTAAAAGCATACCCAGTAAATTATTTATTAATTTTAGTAGCATTCACAAAGATAGAAACATGTTTTGTTTTTCAATTATTAAAATTTTGAAGTTTTTTTTAAAATTATAAACTCGAGTGAATTTAACAAAATAGCCTCTTATTTATGGAAATTCAATGCTTTTGTGTAAAACAACAGAATGTCAAATGGAATGATGAGAATGAGAATTTAAAATAGTAAATCAATACATGTAGATTTGTGTAATGACACAATACATAATAAGCTTTAGAAAATAATTTTTGTAGGAAAAGCAAAAATAAATAAATTGAGTTAGCATCAGGTTTCTACAAATTTACATACCAAAATCACCATTACATAAATCTGTCCATGTGATAAAATTCAATAGTTTTTCAAATTAAAATCCTTTTGCAACAAACAAACTGGACTTCTCTTGCTATTTGGTGCTTTAGAACCTTTTTCATGGTTATTTCCACAGAAAGCTCTATAAATTAACAAATGAAAAATAAATATAAATATCCAATATAAAAATATCACAACAAAAAAAAATCTGACACTTATACAGGTTGAATCTTTGAAAATGTGAATGCAAATTCACAAATTTGGGTATGCATTAATTTTACAGTGGCTATGTAGAGTTTATTAAACCTTCTAACTATCAAAATAAAGGACAAAATTATAATTTGGTTCTTTGTTCCATATTTAAAATGCTGGAAATAAGATTATTCTCATTTATAATGTCGAATTTTTTTACTTTTTTTTTAACAAATGGTATTGTTAATTATAAATATTTACGAGTCACCCAGCTCGCAAAATTTTCATGTAAGAGTTAATTTATATATTTTAATTATTATCATTTAAATATTAGTTATTTGATAAAGCAAATTCTATTATAAATGGCTGTACTACATCAAATTTACTAAAACTACTATTTATAAATTAAATTATCCATGGGAATTAGATTTTGTTCATGATTTATTATTATATATAAATTATAAACAATAACTAAACAAATCATTAAGCTTTTTTCAATTTTTGCGCTGAGCTTTTTATTATTCTATAAGACCTACAGTCAATCTCATATAATCTATTTTAAAATTTGATAAAAGAGAATGTCGTAAATGATGAGATAATAAGTTTAAAATTAATTCATTCAGATGAAACAAATAAAAAAATGTATATGCGAAAAATATTTATGTATTTATCGCATAAGAAAAATGTACAACATACACACAGTAAATCTATTTCAAAACAACAAAAGAGTGCAAAAGAAAAAAATTCAAAAATCCTAAAACATTATGTACAATTACATCAACAACTATTATAAAAACTTACTTTACTTAATACAAGGCCTATTCTTTGTCGCCGAGCCATTTGATGCTGTGCCTCCCAGGTAGCATTACAGCCATAAGTTGGTAGATGCCCCGCCTGGGCATCATGAGTGGGATGTTGTGACAGTGCATTGCAGGGTCAGCATCCAACCTAACAAAGCCGCAGAGCGGGCAAGTCTCATCAGCAGCCAGTCCAAGTCGATAGAGGTAGATCCCCAAGAAGTCCCTGTAACAGTAAAAACTGTATTGCCATATGTTAAAAAACAGCAAACTTAAAGGAAAGCCAAGAACATTTTGATTATTGATTAACATTTTCACTTTTACACTTAAAAGTTTAAAAACAAAACTAAGGCATAAATTATTTTTCGTAATACAGTCGAACCTCGGTAACACAAACTCGCTTAACACGAAATTTCGCTAACATGAACTGAAAGCATTTTCCTAGACCAAAAAGCTTTAATGTTTAAAAAATCTCTTAAATTGCTTGGTCGAAATCCTACATAACCCGAAGGAAAAAATTCAGAACTTGCCTTTTTCCCCCTTAGTTTCGAATCGCAAACGGAACAAAATATTATAAAAATGGCAACGAACATTCCAAAAACAAATATTTTTCTATTTCTGTAAAATCACAAGATCTTCCAAGATTCATCAGCATATGTCGGATGATCCAATACATCGAGAATAGAGTAGGTGCTTCTCCACAGAAGTCAAAGGTAAAGAAAATATGAAATTAGAATTGGTTCTCTTTTTAACTTATTGATTTTCATTCAAAATGAATCGAAAGCATTAGTATATTATTGTATAAACAAAACATTTTTAATGATATTGACGACAACTGTTTACAGAAAAGGGAAAATTATGTCTGAATAGGGTATTAAAAAAAACATTTGAGCGATTTAAAAAACTGGAAAAAAATTGAAGCGGCTTATGCAGTTAACCAATTTAAACCTGCAAGAAAAAGAATTTTTATAATATTTCTACAGTACAGTAATAGTGGCCCAGAGGTAGTGCTTTAGATTACCATACCACTAGTACTGGGTTCAAGACCTGGATTGGGCTAGGTCGACTCATTCTTTCATCCCTCAAGTGGGTCGATAAAGCGAGGACCAAGCATGCTTGTTAACTAAACACCACTGGGGGCTCCACATGAGGTTGACCACCTTCCCAAACATATGCCTAGCACCCCAAAGCCCTTGGTCACGTAAGCTGAAATGGACACTGCAGGCCTTGGCTCACTAACGGGCTGTTGCACGGAGGAGTTTAACCCTCTAATGCATGAATTTTTTTTTCCCCCAAAAAATATATATGTACCTTTAATAATCATACATTATGGGAAAAATACTAAAAAAAAATTAACTGCATTAGAATTCAAATAATTTCAAATTTTAAAAAAATTTCCATCTGATAAAAACCAACTACAAAATTCAAATTTTGATAATAATGACTAGAAAACTACTAAATATAGTTCAAAATAACCCTCTTTAACTATAATTAATTTTTCAAAACAATTTATTTGTATTTAGTATTAATATTATTATACTTTGAATACTGCCAAAAACGTAATTTCACAACAGTTAATAACGTCACTCTTTAATTCTGAATACACTTTTACTACTGTCACCTATGAGGGTTATTACTAAAACTTCAAAATGGAATGTAATAGATGAAAAAACACAAATTTATCGAGAGGGAGGTCTACTTTAATAGAATACAGTGGATTTTGTAACTTGTTACCAAACGGTAACAGTATGCATTAGAGGGTTAATTTAGTTATGTACTACTCAAATGAACTAGTTCATTAATATAGTTATATTAATTGAATTACTTAGCGAGGCATCTTATAGATGAGCAGGGGCAAACTTTTAACTTCCAGGTCTCTTGGTGAAGGCTTTCCTTTAGCAGGTGACTAAGAAACAACAAAAACAGTTTTAAACATAAAAATTTGTTAACAACAACTGTTTTATGCTTGTTGACATTTTTTTAAAAATAGCTCCACTAATAATCACAACTGTTAATATAAGGATATTAGGATGACAATAAATTTGATGAAGATTTATAATTAGAGGTAATTTAAAATAAATGTCAAGTAAACCGCAAAATCAGCTTCGACTTGCCATTGCCAGGAATTGTGTTCGTCTGTTGCAATTAAAAATAATCTAAATTAAAGGGAAATTTAATTTGTTTGTGCTTCCAATTAATAAAGGGTCATTAACCTGCTTTGCATTAAAAAAAATTCTAACAGCACTCAGGCTCTTTGTTAAATATATAATTAAAATATATTTTAGTACAGTAGTATCTCGGTAATGGGACTATCATGATTCATTTTACAATAAGAATTTTTCTTTTCTATTGCTGAAATAATAATTTTTTCAAAAAATTCCAATGAAAAGTAAATAATTCAAGCATTAAAGTTACCTCACGTATTGAAATCCGATCTGCCCAAATAAAACTTTATTCTTAAAATAACTTTCTTCGCCGTGCAGACATTCGCAATCAAAAATGACATTGAATTTTGTCAAAACAATATTTTTTTAATATCGTCTGAATCTCCAGTTTTAACATTGAATTGACATTTTTTTTTTTTTGCATTCAATGAATAGCATATAATGCAGTTGTTATGAAACCAGTTGTTTACGTAAATATTTGCGTTAAGCCTTCTCCAACAACTACTAAAATCTACATTCCAATAAGTCAGAAATAAATTAGATTATCGATGTTCTTTTAGCGACCGTTGAATTTTAGAACACAAATCATAATACTGAAATAAAAATCATTTAAAGATATTAAAAACTTAGAACGAAGTATGCATTAAATTCTAGGTGATTCGAATATGTAAAAATTCTATAATGCTTTCATTTTGGTTTGGATAGTGGCTAGTTTGGTAATTATTTCCGACTACTAAATATACAAAGCAAAAAGTGGCAATTTGTTACATAATTGTTTTGATTTAAATGATAATACATTCAACTAAAGAAACAATAACATTTTACTTACTTTTAATTAGATTCCCACTAGAACCATGCTGCTTCGTCTTCCAGCTTCCAGTGTTTTGGTTTGTTTTTACCGGGTTGAAAAACATCACGGTTGCAGTTTAGGTGTGACGTCATTCCGAAAATGAAGGGATTTTCCCTTGGCCGATGTAAATTTACGGCGTGGTGCAGTAATTTTGCTAAGAGATGGGTTGAAACTGTAAAAATACGGGGGTCGCCCTTATTTTCTAACAGTTTAAGGGATATAGCCGTTTTTTTAGTGGGTCAGACCGTATTCCATCAAATACGGCCAATGCCCGTAAAAATTGAAGGGCAAATGACCGTAAATTTACAGTTTTTTTTTACACTGCAGTGGATAATGAATAAAAAAATATTTATGTGAAAATGTCCCAATCCTCCCTCCTCTCCCCTATAGCTAATACGACTCTAGAAGATATCCCAAATATTTGAGCTCTTATATTCATTTTAAATTTAGTATGCTTGCATTACTACTGTGTGTTAAAAGCATCTTGTTATTTAGGGATGGATATCAAATTAAAATGAAATAAACCTTTATTCATTTTGAAAGCGAACAACTTAATAATCCAACTTGTTTCCTTATAAATTTCCATACCTGTACGTATCAACAACTCCCAATGCAATATCGAAATCCATGTTACCTAACTCTCCTAACTTGATTAATATCACAGAGTCTGCTATTAACCATGCCCGTCTAGCACGCTCACTTCGATACAAGTACCAGGGCATTTCCAGGCAGTCAAACTCCATTACCCAGTCACCGACTGAATTTATGTGACCCTCGAATACACTACTGACTATTGAATGGACCCATTAGGCAGTTTGAGTGCAAAATCGCTATATCGACTGCAAAGCAGGTCGTCTTGCTAAATCAACTCTTGGCTAAGTTGTCAGATTTTACAGATCGTTGAAGTCTGGAGTACCTATATGGGGAGATTATGAATTTAGGAGGTTCTAGTGTTAGTTATCGTTGGCATAATGGATAAGTTTCAGTTGAAGTTATGTTCTACAATGTAATATACAATTTTAGGGCGAAATAAGATCGTTGTTTTTCTAGGTTTTGTAGTAAAAAATTCCATATGTTAAAATTCGGAAAGAAGTTAACTTAGTTACAATACTTTCTTTTGTGCAAGTTTAAATGAAAAATAAAATTTCGATTGGATGATATAGATTTTTTTCTTGATTATTGCAAGCAAGAATGTTTCTTACTTAATAATTTGGGGATGATATGTTAATGAATTAAAATTTTATAATAAATTATAAATAAAATAAAAAATTCAATACATCTTTACTGGGTATTGTTATGTTAATCAAAATGACTTTTTGCAGTTGAAGTTTAAAATATTTTCTACAATATAAAAATGAATTTTCCTTTTACATTGTAGTTGTAATAAAAACATTCCTTTCCATTCCCCCACTTTCAAACATGCATAAAAAAGGAATACAATACATTAGCGTCTTTAATAAAAAAAAGTTTAACAATCTTTTAAAAGTCCCATTCAAAAATAAATTACATTTCCTTGTTTGAGTCTTAAAAGTGATTTTTATCGAAAAAGGTTTTTAAAAGAAAATCTGTCATCAAGTTTCGTTTAATACCCAGGCTTAATGAAATAGGAAATCATTAAATAAAACCAAAAAAGTAAGTTTCACTTTTGAGTTGTAAAATAAATTTTTTAGTGCGTTATCACTAAAGTAATATTAATGTTTTCAGTATTTAATTAAATTCTATATCAGTATGGGGAACTTTTAATTAATAATTATGCAAAGCGTGGGTTCCTTTTTTATTAGGAATTATTTCTAACGGCGGCTCATAAAAATTCGCACAACAAAATTATATAAATTACAATAATTAAATAACCTCAATTTCATTAAAAACTTTTTTTACATCGGCTTTGTTGTTATTGAGCTAAATTATTTAATCTGTGTAAGAAGTAATTTCCATAATATCATATTATTACATATTTTTTAACTGAAAGAACAAGCATTAAAATGATGTATTTTTCTTTTTTTGGTAGTAATTTTTTGAAAAGTAAGTAATAATTTAACTATGAAAGTAGGAGGTTTTATTGAGGATTTAATAATATGCAATAGCTAATCAAGCTCAATTTAAATAGAGCATAACTTGGGCTTAACGATAGCGATTGCTCCATTTTTCTGATACCTTGGAAATACTGAAATCTGAAGTTAAAAATATTTAAATATGATAAATCCGAATCTAAAGGGAACCTTTTCAAAAATGATTTGGAAATTGGAGGTTATTCAGGTGAAATCTAACTTTTTGGTTGTTTTCACTTGAAATGTTAAGAAAAAACCTCTAAAGTTTCTGAAAAAAAAAACCCCATTGAAACTGAAACGTTACCATTTTTTTTTTATTTATTTTTAGGAATTTTTATTATTTTTAGAAATTTTAGAAATCACATGATTCCTAACTATTGAAAAATGTATATTTACATACATTGCTATATTTAAATTAAATTTCCCATTTTCCCAGAAGAATATTAAATTTCCCATGATTTTTTAAATAACAATATCTTCACATGAATATTTAATTTCCCATGAAGCCATTAAAAGTTTTTAATATGCCCAATGCACCTTCTTCACTCTCTAAACAGGTTATAATTAAGATGTGACCCAAATTTCTTCCCCTGGATCAAATCAATCATCGATTTTCGATGACATTTCCGTCTTTCTATCCTCCCATGACCTTCAATAGCTCAGATGTTTTCCCACCCCCTTCATTTCTTTTACTAAATCTTTCTTTTCCCCTGCCTGAAACATCTGTAGGGCAAGCACAAGGGACCTACGTGTTGCTTGGCTTTTGAACAAGGTCGGACACGCCCTACAAGAAAGGCCACAGGTGGCAGGGATGACGAAGAAAGAGTTAAGCTGCTATTTTTTATTTGTTCTTTATATATAAATTCCCAGTGGCTTAGTGGGCTGAAATGTTACAGGTGAAGGGATCGAGTCCCGGATCGGACGAGGTTGACTCACCCTTCAATTTCTTAGGTGGATCGATAAAAAGAGGACTGACTTGGGTAAACTAAACACTGGCCCAGTGGCTTAGTGGTAGTGTTTCGCACTGTCATGCCACTGGTCCGGGGATCGAATCCCGGATTGGGCGAGGTTGACTCATCCTTTCATCCCATAGATACAATGAAGACCAAGGCTTGTGAACTAAACACTGTAGGTTATGCGTAAGGTTGGTCTTGTCGGATCATATGGCTAGCAACCCAGGGCCTTTGGTCATGTAAGGTGAAATAGCACGATAGGTTTTGGCCAACTAACGGGATGTTGCGCTGAGGAGTTCAGTTTCCATACAAATTCACACACAAATTATTAAGACACAAATCACAATCAATATGACACACAAATTAGCAAAGCCATGAAACTCGGCCTATACGAATGACCTTTGGTGGAAAAGATACTAAATAAAGAGTCTTGCAAAGCATTTTTACTTGTTCTTCGCATACAAATTTATCTACATTATGATAGTAAAGCATCAAGAAACATCAGGTTCGTTACTTTTAACTCCTGGATTACAAGTTTGACTCAATCATTAATACCTGTTATTTACTTTGAAGATTTCTAATAATTTATTATACTAAGGTGTTAAGACAGTGAGTGTGACACCATTGATAGAAAAAAAATGCCGAAATTTCTTTTATACATGTATGTGAGTGATTCTTTTAAGGTGTATAGCTTTAGTCTGTATTTTAATAAAGAATAATACATTTGTATTGTTGCAAAAAGTAGATGAGATAATATATTCTGAATACTTTGTAAAACTATAGAAATACACTAGAGAAAAAACAAGAAGTTCTTAAAGAACTAAAATAGTCTACTTTCCTGTTACTTAAATACTTACTAAAATTCTTATCTTGAAAAAAAACTAGGTTCGTAACAGTAAGTGACATCCATAACCATTTTTCCACATTAAATTTAAAATAAATTTCACTAAACGCAGCATCTAACTAAACACAGCATCTTTCACTAAACACAGCTTTATTTGAAGTTATAAATAAATATTTAATTTTTCGTAGATCAAAAACCAAAAAACTACTCTTCAATAAACATTTACTTGCTAAATTCGGCCGGTTTCATTTATTTTATTTCGAAAATTAAATAATTATAACTTAAATCGTTTGCAAAAATTTGTATTTCAAAGAATAAATATGTAATATTCCTCGCTTTTAAAATAGAATGAAAACAATTTATATCAACATACAAAGATCTCGTAGTGAAATATATATGTGACGTCATCTTAAATTGATCGATGTCTCAAAAATAAATTTATTTTAATTTATTGTCTAAAAGAATTAAAGTTTCTCAAGCAATTGTTGCGATGGCAATGGTGATTTAATTCTAATAACAAGAAGTTCTATAAGAACTAAAATAGCCTACTTTCCTGTTACTTAAATACTTACTAAAATTTTTATCTTGAAAAAAACTAGGTTCGTAACAGTAAGTGACATCAACAACCGTTTTTCCACATTAAATTTAAAATAAATTTCACTAAACGCAGCATCTACTAAACACAGCATCTTTCACTAAACACAGCTTTATTTGAAGTTATAAATGAATATTTAATTTTTCGTTGAACAAAAACCAAAAACTACTCCTCAATAAACATTTACTTGCTAAATTCGGCTAGTTTCATTTATTTTATTTCGAAAATTAAATAATTATAACTTAAATCGTTTGCAAAAATTTGTATTTCAAAGAATAAATATGTAATATTCCTCGCTTTTAAATAGAATGAAAACAATTTATATCAACATACAAAGATCTCGTAGTGAAATATATATTTGACGTCATCTTAAATTGATCGATGTCTCAAAAATAAATTTATTTTAATTTATTGTATAAAAGAATTAAAGTTTCTCAAGCAATTGTTGCGATGGCAATGGTGATTTAATTCCAATGAAAAATGGCTTCCTATGCTTTTTAAATGAGCATTAAATTTTGATGTTTTTTAAATAATTGAAGTACTTCGAATTCGAATTCTTTTCTGAAATTTTCAATGTATTCTAATTTCGATGCGCTGAACTTTTTGACGTATCTCACTTGTCCGTAGCATTTGTAGTTAAATTCAGCGATTCAAATGACTCGAAATTGAATTTCAATGCTAATTCAATGGGAAATTCGTCGTCAAAAAGTAGATTTATTTCCGTCCTATCGTACAGACAGACGGACAAAAAGTATGAAAGTTGGGTGTCTGGGGTTGTAACTTTCTAATAAAAAAAGAAATTTTAAGATCGGATTGCTAGAACTGATTTTGGAAGGGGGGTACGGACGGACGGACAGACAGACGGACGGACGGACGGACATCGACCGCATGTCAATACCTACTTTTTCATTTTTTTTAATTCTTCGAATTAAAAAAAAAGAAAAGTAGGCTAAAAATGGCTTCCTATGCTTTTTAAATGAGCATTAAAATTTGATGTTTTTTAAATAATTGAAATACTTCGAATTCGAATTCTTTTCTGAAATTTTCAATGTATTCTAATTTCGATGCGCTGAATTTTTTGACGTATCTCACTTAACCTTAGCATTTGTAGTTAAATTCAGCGATTTAAATGACTCGAAATTGAATTTCAATGCTAATTCAATGGGAAATTCTTCGTCAAATAGTAGATTTATGTCCGTCCTATCGTACAGACAGACGGACAAAAAGTATGAAAGTTGGGTGTCTGAGGTTATACATTTCTAATAAAAAAAGAATTTTTAAGATCGGATTGCTAGAACTGATTTTGGTAGGGGGGTACGGACGGACGGACAGACGGACAGACAGACGGACGGACGGACATCGACCGCATGTCAATACCTACTTTTTCATTTTTTTTAAAATTCTTCGAATTAAAAAAAAATAAAGTAGGCTAAAAATGTGCCGAAAGAATCCAACAAGTCATAATTATGGTACGCAACCACTAGGGATACAAATTATTCACAAATAGAAGAATCACCCATACATGGGTAATTATAATTTTACAAGATATTTTCATGGAAATAGATATAAATTAGACTTCCAGATATTTTTTAATCCTCAAAATTTCTCTTCTGTTCGTTGCCCCCCACACCATGCACTGATCGTCTGAAATATTTGACAATGCATTTACAATATTTTTTTTACTACCTGAACAAAAATCATGAATCTATTAACAAAAATTATCACTAGATCTGTAACTCATTAAAAAAATTTATATATTTGAAGAATAAATTACTGATTTAAGGTTAGGTTTTACATTATCGTCGCACTAGAGCTGCACGAGGGCAATTGGCGACGGGCGTCGTATTTTAGAACCACAGTCAAGTGACGAGCCGACACCGGAATAGGCACCTATCGCAATCGTTAAGGGCGGCATCGTATGCAGCGTTAGGACTTTGAAGGATATTTAACGTGCACTCCCTTACACGGGGTATTGTTCGTCGGACATGTTTGGCCTCATGTGCCGTTTATAGGTCGGTAGTTATTTTGGCGATGCCCTTACCCGAACCAGGGACCTTTCGCATGCTAGGCGATTGCCTCACCGACTGGGCTCCCCAGCTCCACTGATTTAAGAACACACAGTTCTAGATAAAACTGTTCTGCTAAAAAGAACACACAGTTCTAGATAAAACTGTTCTGCTAAAAAGAACACACTCCCCCTTCAAACAGGTGCGATAAAGAATCCGAAGTTTGTGTCACAAGGGTGGCATCGGTTTAGCTGCAAACCGTTGACGTTTTCTAAGAGTTATTGATCGTCCACCGCTTGATCCATAAACGATAAAAGCTTTATATTTTATGATTATTAACGTTTGGTGAACTTGCATGGGGTGGCTTGACACTAAGGAAATTAATGTTGATTTTGTGTCACTGAATAACTTGTATTTGAGAAATAATATTCGAAGATGAATCAATTAATCGATTATCGGTGTTAATTTTGTTAAAGAGCTGTTTATTTATTTACATGAAAAAGTAATTTGAAAGATCTTCAGGGTGTTTGTTATTAAGTTATTTGATCATATGTAAATTTTTTGTCAGCTGTGACCTCGGTTTAAGGATCACATTTAATGGTCATTTAATTAATGAAAAATAAGCGGGTATTTAAGATGCAAATGCAATTGAAGCACTTAATAATTTGATGATGCAAATAAATCTTTTATTTGAAAGCTTTTTAAAAAATAAGTTTTTTTTTTCGAGTTTTTGTAAAACATTTATTTGCAAAAAGGAATTTAAAGAAAATGTTGTATTTTTCTAATGTAAGGGAATGAGTTTAATAAAAATGTAAAAAAAAACCATAAGAATCAACACACGTCATTCTTGAGGAACTTTTGAATTCAAAATATTTTAAACTAGGTATTTAAATAAACAGGATTTCGCATGTGCTTCACCTCAGCTTATTGGGTTGCATAAATACATTCGATGAAGATCGGATTTTGAAGACTCGAGTTTCTTTATTTAAATTGACGCAAATAAAAGCAGAATTTTTTTTTAAAAGCCAGGACAATTTTAATGGAATTTGACAAACATTTGTTTTTACCAGAGATAGGTATTGATAAAGGCAGTCATGCTTCGCCATATTCCACGTAAGGCAAATCATATTTTAGGAATTTATGTATACATATTAAAAACCCGGAAAGGAGAATAAAAAACATAAATCTTGGTACCCAGATAAAATATATTTTATCGAAATTGTAAACCTTTTATAATTTTTATAAAATAATGATTTTTTTACCTGCTTACGTCCTTTTACGGTTAAATCTGGATATATTATCTAATAAGAATTTTGCTCAATTCATTAACGTTCCACTGTTATATTTTAACCAAAAAATTCTAATTTCTGAAATAAAAAGTTTTGTCTGTATTCAGATTTGGAAAAAATGCTTTTAAAGAGCATTATCCAATATACTCTCTGTTACTTACTTTTGAAAGTTCTTTTAATTGCGTTTTTAATTTGTTTTAACCAACAAACGTAAGTTGTTAAATATGCTTACAAGAAAAATATATTTGAAAATAACAGTAAAAGATTTTTTTAAATACTTCAATCGTGAATACAGTCAATTGTTATTTAATGTCAAATTAAATAAGAAATACACTAACTTGCACTCTTCTTAAATGCGAGAAATGAAGTTAATATACAACTTTATATTTTTTTACTCTAAAACCACAAACACTACACCCCAACGGGAAAATCCTTGTTTGAAATCCGTTTTGCTGAGTCTGTGTTATGTGCTTGCTTCTTTTCTCTGAAAGGGATTATCAAGTACTTTAAGAGGGATTATTGTGGAAGAAACTTTCGAGTTCAAAATTTTGAAGATGCCGAAAGCAGATTGCCATAAAACTTTTATTTCTTGAAAGAAATACTTTCTTTGGAATCAAAAAACTGAAATATATAAAGTAAAAGAGGAAAATGTTTAATTACTATTTCTATTTTATTCATTTTATGAATTTATTGTTTCTAAAAAATTGTAAGAGAAGGTGGTAAGTAGGGATTTGAATAATTAGTTTTTGAATAGTTAATGTAACTAATTTTATAAACTTATATTTTATGCTATTGTGATGTGGTACCGGAGACACTCAAATTGCCCACTTACTCTGCTTTTAACGATAGCTACCAGAAAATAAATAAATATATATGCTAATTATAAATAAATACTTAAAATTACTTACACCCTATTCACCGTTTGTTAGAGGAAAAAATTATTTTAATGCGTTTAATAAAGCAATGTTAAGAGTCATTTAACCAAATTTCTGTTTCCAGACATTTAAATTTTTACTGGACCCTAAGGAAAACTTTAAACTGATTAGGGAAAAGGTCAAGAGCCCCACCCAAACAAATAACCATAATGTATATTTCTTTGATTTTGTTAAAAAGTTATATTCATAAAAATGTGTCGTGAATACGAATAAAGGAATTTTCGATTTACGTTTCATACAAAAAGGCTTTAGGTAGAGTTGTTGAGTTGCATTATAGTAGCACTAGATTTATTTGATCGTTCTTGTCGATTTGTAATCTAGAACCAAGGTTTTTAGGGTAACAAAAATGTGTAAAATTTTGGCCCATGTGTTTTTATTAGTATAAAAAAGATCTACTACTGAAATGCAAATTAATGTGACGTCAACCATTTCTGATTTTTAGAGAACAATAATTTCGAATACATTTTACTTTATTTTAATTGGATGCAACATTTTCGATACACACCAAATCTCAATACAAATTAAAAAATATTAAAAAATGAAAAGTATTAAAAAATATTTTGAATAGTTCTAATTCATCAAATATATCTTGATTACCTAATTAGCATTCCATCTCTATAACTAATACTCCCTTTAACTATACTCCCATTCAAAATCATAGCAGTAGCAGGTAGGGTAGGGATGATACACATATACTCCGACTTATGTGCTTCATCAGAGACCCTCTTATAAACTTTCGTCTAGTAAGACAGATACAGAAATAATTTGTACTGTCACAGAGAGAGAAATTACACCCAGGGCGAAGGCGGGAATCGAACCCGCACCCGGTACAGTGCGCAGACTGTTCGCGGAGTCTAACCGCTACCTTAACCACGCGGCCACTCTGGCCTCTAGTAGCAGGTATTTAGAAAAAGCCGAACGATATTAATTCTGCTCAACGCCCGAAGGAATCCTTGTGATTGACAGTGGCACTAGATAAGAACCAGTAATCGAAGCCCTATAATTAGAGTTGGCCACCGAAATTGACTGCCAGATCGTAAATAACTCTTTGGGTGCTGTGGCGGTGTTTAAAACTAATGTCTGTTGGAAAGAAGATCTCTATCCAGAAAAGACTAATTTGGTTTAGGTGTTTATTGTTTATATTTAACTAATCTTAAGATTAATCTCATGATTCTGCGTTATGCGTGGAATGTTTAGATTGT
Organism: Hylyphantes graminicola; assembly: GCA_023701765.1. NCBI lineage: Eukaryota > Metazoa > Arthropoda > Arachnida > Araneae > Linyphiidae > Hylyphantes > Hylyphantes graminicola. Next base: position 45,531,966 of record CM043113.1, read on the forward strand.
TCCATGCTTTAAATGAAGAATGTAAATGAATGAGGAACTGAAAAATTTAATAAAATAAGTATAATTTATTTTACTTTTCAGGTTTCGTTGAGTGAAGAATTTTGACAAAGTTTGGAGATGTTTTTTGAACTCATTGTATACATTAGAATATACAATTGAAGTTTTCTTTTGCTTTTTAATTTTTTAGAGAAAAAACAAATTAAATGTTTTTGAAGTAAATAAGCCTCCTTAGGTATATTAACGCTAATTAATAGATCAGATAATTTGACAGCTGAAAAAGTGTTATAAATTTTAATTCAGTAAACTAATAACTATTTAAATTTCTTATGAAAAATAAAATTACCCGATTTGTGTAAATACAGTTATTCTTAAAAAAAAACACGATGAACTAAATTTAGGTTTAATGTTTATTAAAAATAAATTAAGTGTGAGTAAATATACACGCGTTTTATTACCATTTCTTAGGTGTTAAAAGATAAAGCCCTTTAATATTTAAAAGGTATTTCATGTTCCAATAATTGAAGTATTGGCTTGGGAGGAATATTTCGTAACTTCCTTCCTCATACAACAGGTTTAACATTTCCTTTGTTAATCCGTACCTTACATTGAAAGGAACTATGTGCCATGATTTAACATTGAACGTTGGCCTGTTTTTGCTATTTTACAGAAAACAACAAACAAGCAAATCTGTGACGCTAAAGCTAAAGAATATTTTACATTATACCATCAGTTACCCATTAACAAACCATTAAGAGAACGCTATTTTGTATCGAAAACGCAAACACTGAAAAATATCCTATCAGTAAGGAAAAATCAATCACCTTTTAAATTTTGTGACAATTATTAATGTCATTTTTAATTTTAATCGGTTTGTCCTTGTGATGTTGATGATTGAGGGATATTGTGAAAAAGTCGTAAACAACACTATTATCTAAAATATATACTTTACATTTATTTGTACTGTACTGAGGTTTCAATGAGCTAGAGTTATTCGAGTTCTTATTGCTAAAAAAATTAAGTATGAGAGCTGTAAAAATGAAATACTGTGTTTTTATTTTTTTGTCTTTTGGTCCCTATTATTTAGTTACCAAAACCCTATCACAAGTTAAAGTTTTAAGCTGGATACTTGTATCTATCATGCAGAACTTAAAAACAGCTAATATTTGCTTAGTAGTTTAATAACTTGCAAAACACTGAAATCGACAATTCAAAAGAAGAGAAGAGTTTACTTGTACCTGTCTTATGTTCATATTTTTAGATGTTTCTTTAGAATGCAAATAAAATGGTAATGTAGTGGTTTTTCATAAAAATACAAGGTTTTATTTACCACAAACCAGGATGAAATAAAGTGTGGTTTTACTACGGCGCATATTAAAAGCGTATGTGCATATGTTAAGAGTCTTACACTTATTCTATTCACTATCGCCAACTGGGCGGCTGAATGGTTAGGCAGTCAGAAAAACCCGAGTACTAATTCCGGTATTGGAATGGATATTTGTTGCTGTTGTTTGTTTGTAGGTATTTGTCTTGAGAACATTGCAACAACCGTGCTCGTTAATGCTGTGGAGTCAAAAGTCCAGGACAAGAGCACGATGGCGCCACTTATATTTGCTTTAGGTGTCGACCTCGTCACGTGACCAGTTCTAAAATACGTTCTAGAATATGAGGAGTGACGGACTATGTTAAGGTTAGAAATAAGCAGCCGGAAACCTACAACCTAACTCACTATTATTTGAACTTTTGGCAAACTATCACTGCTAGATGTTTCCCAATGGCAGCTGTTTCAAAAAAGATTCTTTGTTCGCGTGGAACCGGACCAAAAAATGCGTCGCTAAAAAGCTATCGATTTCTGATATTTCTCCATCAAATTGGAAGGGAAAGAAAGGATACGATAGTTTAGCAGATTATAAAAGGAGCGTAAATTGCATCGTCAAAATGGCGGAAATATCTCGCATAAATCAGGGTTAGAACGTTATTTTTTGGAATATCCACTCAACACATTGCTGGATAGAGCGAATTTTATAGCGTCTTAAATAACTTCCTTGACAAGTATGGCGCCACGCAGACTGTGTTTTCCATTAATATATTTAGCTAGGTTATATTTTTTTCTGTGTTAATTTTTGACTTTTTAACACCAGTGTATATTACAAGTAATCAATTACTGCATTTGTGGCTTACATATTTGTATTATGTATACAGTCGAGTTTTAGATAACATTCACGAACAGATTTTCACCAGTAATTGTAAAGATACTATATTATTGATTTTTATTTTCTCTATATGTATCGTTTAGGTCAACATTTTAAATTACATAAGGTTTTAGCAATACAAGATTTTCACTTGGTTATTTTTAATTAAACATTTTAGTTCAGAAGTTTTGTTCCTTACATGGAAATACTCTTAAAATTACGTAATGCTACAGCAATATAATTTCGTAGTCTAAAAAACGTTATGTTTAAACTGATTCATCATGAACATTTAATTAAAAATTAAAAGCTACAAAGTTTTATTGACACTTAATTACTGCCATTTTCAAAAACAAAAATCTATTCCTTTTAAAAAATGTGTTTCAAAAATAATTTTAAATAAAATTATTAGTTGAATATTTTAAAATAATTTTGCCATCCATAGAGTATATTAAATATTAACCACTGAAATGAAAACGCAGTCAATTTAAAAAGTGTTACGAATAATTACAATGTCAAAACCAACTGTAGTTTTAACAAGAAAAAAAACCAAACTACGAAATGGGGTTTAAAAATTTACGTAAATTACATTCTGCTCAAAATGACATCAGCTCAAAAAAATTTATCACCTAAATGGCTTTTCAAATGATAGCATAGGACATGTAATATGATGAATTGAGGTGGAAAACGGTGTAATTATAGAGATTAATTGCAAAAAAGGTAAGTAAAACAGATAAAATTCATCATTGTGCGGTGACACTTTAATAAAGAAGAAGATTGGATCAGTGTGTAAAAAAAGGAAGTATTATTCTTAAAGAATTAGTGGTAACTTTCTCGAAGTGTGTTTGTGTTGTCGACATGATTCTTATCAAAACGTTTAGAATAAGTTTGCTAGTTGCTATTCTTTCTTAAAAAATCTTCTGTTTGCTTACATATCTGAATAAAGATTGATTGCTGAATTGTGCATGTTGTTTTTTGGAAAATAATAATAGTAGATCAATACTTTTATGTTTCATAAAAATGTGTGCTATTTTCCGTGTCAAAAGTGAACAGTGTGTCTTCATGTTTATGCTATTTTAATTAATTAATTATTAGTTCTAATAGAATAAATGTAAAACGTAAGTTTGTATTTTTGAAGTCTAAAAATTGGTAAATTGTAAACAATAATGTAAATTTCGATTATCATTCAATTAAAGGTATTTCAAAAATATATCTTAAACAATATACTTTTACTTTGAATGGATTAATATTACCATTTGGTTTAAAAAGAACAAGACAAATCAAATGCGCTCTTTGTTTGATTCGGATTTAAAAAAATGCTTTCATTTATAAAACATTTAAATTATCTTAATAATTAATATATATTGCTGTTAATTACTAAATGGGATCATTTGATGCTATAATGAAAAAAGTTATATATAAATTCATCACCTTAAATAAACCCCCCAGAAAAGTGAAAAAAAAAAACCCTGGCTAATACTACTAAGTCTCCTTTTTTCAATTCCCTGGAGAGACAATAAAATCTTTTTATGCAGTCGACTTCGGTAAAATTAAGCAACAGTCTCTCCCCGAAGCCCCATGCGACAATTATCTGAAGTAGCAAACTATTTTTAGGTATCTTTTCCGACCTGTGACGTCAGGTGCATTGTCGCATCGCCCGATCCAATAGGAAGAGGCTAACGTACCTAAAATCATTGATTAGTTACACAACAGGTTTTCATTTTGTTTATGGAAAACCAGGCACAGAGTATGGAGGTTGGCCTATGGGGAAATATGATTGCTTTTAGAGTGTTTTGTCTTAATTAAATCAATGGAAACAATTTGTATGGCATGTAAAGCACTTTGTAATTAGGATACTGTGTAATAAAATACTAGGTTCATCAATAGATATTAAGAAATAGAAATTAAAATTTAAAATTGCAAATCCGAGTCATTTAAACAGGTAAAAAACTGTATTGTAAAGAAAATTTTTATTAAGACAACAAGGAATTTTTATACTTGTACCTACTTGTCATTAAAAATAATGAAGTTAAGACACGAATTATAACAATAACCCTTACTGGAAACGAATGTTATGTATGTATTTTCCAGAAAAATTTATAAGTGTTTAATTCCATATCATTTTGTTAGGAAGAAGTATCGAAATATTTAAATTTTGAAATGAAACTAAAAGTGTCATTTTAAAATCGAACTGAAACAAATTGCTAGTATTGATCGCAGAAAAATACATTGACAAATGTTCGTTATGATAAGTATAAAAGTTCCAAAATTCTAAAAACTTTCAAGGCATTAATGCAAGAAAGGCCATTGAAGTTTGAAAACGAATGTAGTAGAGTTCATGATAAATCCAAGGAAATATACAGCAACACAAATAACGAAGGGAAAAAAATACGATGGGTTGGACATGCAGTATTGGATAAAAGAGAATAACTAAAGGATAACTGGGAGTAATCCCAAGTGGGTCTATATCAAAAGAAAATCCCAGGACCAGATGGCAGTAACAAGTAGAAGGAAACTCCAGACTGCTTGGTATCAAGAACAACTGGAAGTGGGCAGCCAAAAGAAAGAAAATACGTGTATTGAAATAAGTCTGATTATAACAGAGTATTTAGCCTGATCATAAGAAGGAAATGAGTAATTTCCACCATGAAAAAAAGATATTTAAACCATTTTAATGATTTAAGGTAGGCGAATACCCAAAATTAACCCAAATTCTAAAATTTTTACTATTACTTTAATCTTTTCCAAATTTGGTATAGTGATTTCAAATATAGTGAATAATACTATTTAGGCATTTTTTTAAATTTAAATATAATTTATTTGTTTTAAACGGTGTTTTTCTACTAAAAAAGGAGGTTTACGCTAACAAGTCTACCACATTGAATTTTCATCCAATAAACATTAATTATGTGTTAAATTCTTCGTTTTGAACTGATGCATGCAATGAACCCCTAGAGTTACATACAAATTACAAGAAAAGAAGTTATTAAGAAAAATGTCATAAATTAACCCAAAAAAAAAGGATTTTTTTTCGATTAACTTACACTTGGACATTTAAAAAAAAAACTTATATATTTACACCAAATGTTAGAGGTTCATGGCACAGATATATATTGAAATAGCATCTGTAAAAATTTTCAGGTAAATTAATGTAAAACTTTTTATACTAGAACTGTTGGCGTAAACCCCTTTTCTTAGGTGAAAAACACCGTTAAAAATAAATCAATTATATTTAAATAAAAAAGTTCATTATATTTGAAATCACTATGCCAAATTTAGAAAAGATTAAAGTAATAGTAAAAATTTTAGAATTTTGGGTATTCGCCTTCCTTAAATAAACGGGCTTGAATTTATTGCATTTTTTTTTGTTTTGTCGACTTTCGATTTTTTTTTTCTGTCTGTTAATTTGTTTGGTTAAAAATTTAAGTCGCGACCGTTTATAAGATGAAACTTGTAAAAATTAATACATTTTAATTTATGTATGGATTTTGATTTGGTTTGATTAAATTGATGTTTCACTAAGACTACACAAGGGCTATTGGTGAACTGTAAATTGGAACCTCATTTGATTTCAAGTGACGAGACTAACACTTGTACTGGAACACAACAAAATCTTACAGTGGCATCGTACGTTGTGTTAGGACATTGGTCTCCCTAGATTCAAAAGCACGTACTTACACTCTTAAAACAAACGAGCGATTTTAACTCAGTCTGAGATAGTTTTCACTTCTTTAGCGTCGAAAATGCACTTCTCTTACAGGAATGGATCCTTTGTATGATGAATCTGTGACAAGATTACCGCAAACGAGTGATTTTAGCTCAGTCTGAGTTAATATTCACTCCTTTCCAGTGTCGAAAATGCACATGTTTCTTCTTAAGTTAATCATTATATCCTTCACAATGTTGAATAAAATAACCTAAAATGTTGCGATTTTTTCTTTTTATTATTAAATATATTAAAAAAATGGGAAGACATATTCATTTACCCCTATTATTTTTGAATCACGTAATACAGAATATATAAGACAATAAAAGTATTGCAACGTGGTCAAAGTTTTTTTTTTGTTTTCTGCCGTTTTGAAGTATGCTAATTCCGAAAGGTTTTCGAGAAAAATTAGTTCTAAAAGAGTAGCTGAGTTAGAACTTTTTAGATTTTAAGGGTATAGTTTAAAAATAATACTAGCTACGGACTTCAAACTTGGAGAACGAGTAAACATGACACGGCAGGTTTGACTATTAAGTTTTCCAAATATTCGTAGTGCAGAACTGACATCTGAATCTAACACATAAAATACATACTATTAAAAGTGATAGCACTTATTAAGTTTCACACCTCTAATATTTTCACTAATTATTCTTTGAAAAAGCAAAGCTGGTGTAATAAATTTCTTTCAGGCTGGTTTTTAATGAGTAGCATCCATAATTTCTTCCGGAAAATTTCTATAAAATTTAGATTTTTGGGGTCAGTTGGATAATGGCTCTTACAAAACACTTTTCATTTTGGAATTTCAATTAATATTTAACTGCGGCCATGGACAATCACATCAAACAATAACTTATTTATAAATAATCCACAATTGAATAATTCCTGGAAGATGTAAATTAAATTACAGATTAATGCTGTTGACGTTATCATTTGTGGTGAGGTAAATCTTTACAAATGTTTCAAATTTGCAGTTGATTAATTAACTACTGAGAAAGGATGAAATGAGACGTGGAGGTAGAACCATCTAAATTAAACCATCTAAATCGAACTATCATTCGGTATTAGTGTAACATGAAATATAATAACGACTGATTAATTCAGTTAGTGATTGTATTCATAAATTGATTACGTAAATATGTGTTGCATTATTATTATTATTATTATTATTATTATTATTATTATTATTATTATTATTATTTAAAAAATAATACTTTTAAAGTGGTTGCATACATTTTTATATATTATTTATGCATCGCCTTGAAAAGTATTACCAATACTAGCTTTGATTTATTGAAATTAAAATAAACACCCGATTAATTAATAAAAGCTTACAAAAAATAAGTTACCGCCTGTAAACATTTATTTTCTTTTGTAAAACAATAATTTCCATGTTATAATTTTTCATATGAACGGATCATCATTATTTATATTCCCAGAAAAATTCCATCTTTTTATTTTTGCTGATAAATGTTTCTTAAGAGGCAGGTTATTTTTAAATATGGAATTGTTAAAAAATTAAGTTAATCGAAGAACCTGAGCAGGTTTCATGTTCAAATTTGTAAGGAAATTCTTATGCAATAGGTTAGGTGTAAATACCCAATCAAAACTAAATTTATTCTTTTTTGGAAACATGAATAGAATAACATTACATTTTAATAAAACCTTAAAATAGAAGATTTTTTTATGAGTTACCTCAAAAATCAATAGCGTTAAAGTCATATTCTACAATCAAAGCATTGTCGTGTCGATGTGCCAAATAGTATTCTTACATGAAAGTAATATTGATAATAGGTTGAAAAAAGTAATTTTGGAAATTTTAATGCAATTAAAGCAAAAAGTATTACTAATATTGGCTGAAAGGGTTTTAGCCAAATCGCCAACTTTATTAATGCGTAGCTTTTATTTAATGTTAGAAAAGAAAATTGGCTTAATTGGCGAATATATTGTTGATAAAAGTATTTGGTGTAAAAACTGAATGGAACAGCATTCAATATTTTTCCTTCGGTTATATTCTTTACAAAATATTTAAGAATATACTTATTTTAAGATATGTATAGCTAATTGACTTAATGCTTCAATGACTAATACATGAACTTAAATTTCGTTTTTTTTTATTTCGAAGCATTTATCTACGTGTAAGCATTTCATAATAGAAAATAAAATTTAGAGACTCAATATTTTGAAATAGATTAATTTGTGTATTTTGTACAGTATATTCTTACAGTATAAGCAAACGTTTAAACTGTCATAAAAAAGGTTGAGTTTATTTTTGGCTGGTAATATTTTTTTTTCTAATTTAGCTATCCGTGAAACTGAGGCCATATCTATTTCTGAACAGTATTAAAGTTATTCTTTTAAGGCTTTAGTTTAATATAATTTTAAACAACCATCTTAAACCCTTTCAGTCCCAAAAATTTACTACACTACAGAAACATCTGATATTCACAAAATAAGCTTGTTTTAGATCAAAAATAAGAGTTCCACAAGAAAAAAAAATTTCATTTTAGTTTTTTATATGGTTTTTGAAATAATGCCAAAATTTCTTAACTGTGAAAAACAGCAAAATAAAAAGATACATATTACCTAAAAACACTTCGAGTTATATATTTGAAGATATCCGACCATATTATTAAAAAATTTTTAGTAATTATTTTAACCGAAATAGTTTAAATTGTGTTTTAAATAATTGGAACTGAAGTGAACTTTTTAAAAATCAGATGAAACGCTTGTTAGCAATTTTCTAAATTAAAAAATAGTAGTTCTGACTTCTATTGAGATTAATGTAAAATATTGTGTAATAGAGCAAAGTGTGAAGAATCGAATGATGTGTGTTTGGATATTATAACGGGACATAAGCATTTGAAAAAAAAAAAATATTGAAAGTGATGATGCCAAAAGGCATCACTGGGACTGAAATGGTTAAGAAAGAGAGTAGGCAAATAGACTTCCGAATTGCCTACATTTAAAATATTTCGGCTAAACACCTTATTAACATTCAAGGTATCAATGCCAAACTGATTCATAATTAAATGTTACCAAAATAACATTGAAATGAGTACCCAAGTTTTCAATATAAACAAACATCCACGAAGTGAATTAAAAGAAGAAGAATAAAAATATCTTCACGAATAAAAATAGCATTAATAAGAGGAACAGTGGCGTAATCGTCAGTATGTCATCCTTAGGATAAAATTTTCTGAAATATAAGAATGAAAGAGGTTTAGTAAACAAATGAAACATTTGACTTTTAGTAATTATAAACTTGTTTACGTTGTTGTGTACATTGGGTGCTATGGTAAACAATAGTTTAAAAAATCGCAAACTCAGTAAAAAAAAACTTAAGTAGCAAATTACAGATGTATATCCGATAAGTTCCCATGAAATAAGGATCCGAAGAATTGATAATCTTTTTTTTTATCAATTATCGTGTTTTTAACTCACAATGCGCAACAATCGTGACATCTGAGCAGTTTTAGACAAATTTTAACTGGTATTTTGAAACCCCAACAAAATCATCTTATTTTTGAAAAACAAATATTTTTATTAATGGATATAAACTGTTTAATTTAGAAAATTTTAAAGCTGTATTATGATTAAATTTAGAAACTTGTTTTCTACCCCAACATACAACAGTTAGTCTTTCTCGTGCCACTTTACCACGGATGATTCAGCCAGCACCCAAGGTTCTTCATTTTTTAATGTTTGAGGAAAACTAATCGAGCTGCACGATTGTGAATATCAAACACGAGCATCTATTCGATTACATCAGGAAAAATCGGAAAGAGATTAAATAAGAATCGGAAACCGTTATTCGAGGCCCGAGGACAAAAAAAAAAAGGTTCCTGAAGGCCGATGCTTGTATCACCCAACCCATCCGAAGGTATTAGGTAAAAAAACTGAGTGCTTCGAAGTCTAAGGTCGACCAGACGAGATGTCGTCCACTTTTGATTGACCTCGATCGGACCACGCCCGCAACAGTTGGAATGGAATCGGAATGATGTGCAATGAAAAAACCTCTTGTTTGTTATCTCTTGTTCGACTACAGATATAAACATAAACAACCTGTTATTTGCTGATGGCCTACTGATAGTTGATACTTGATATGTTTGTAGGCAGTTTCCGGAATTGAAGCAATGGTGAATACCTTTTCAAAGGGCATTTAAAGCATACATTATATCTATTTTAATAAATTGGCAGAACATAGTTGGAATACTTCAGGTATATTTTATGCAATGTTCATTGTTTACATACGAGTTGAGAACTAACAAGGCACTGACACACAGCAATTCGTAGATAAACACATACGTATTTAATTTTTACCTTACACATTATGTGGAGGAGGAATGCAATTCTTAGTTGTAGAATCGAAATCTTCATAATCGATTATTTTAGACTTATCCGAAATTTATTTTTTGTTTTAAAAATGGAAAACTGGAATGGAATACAATTAATGCAAAAAATATTTATTTAAAACCGTAAACAGCAACACGTGCGTTTCGTCTTATCCTACGCAATTGGGTAAATTTTCTCAGGCTGCATATTATACTGCTTATAGCACCGATTTCGCTATGGAATTCAAAATAGGTTCTAACAGTTTAAACTTTAGTCTCTAACGTAAGCAGAAGAAAGGTCGATGTAATGCATCGGTCATTTGATGTCATTTTATTGAGTTATTCCACTAAAAACCAGGCCATTTTTACTCTGACACAAATATACAAGCATGGAAAGCCCATTTCTATGTTTTAAATATAGTTTTCGTTCTTGTAACGTAACATTAAGTTCAAATAACTGCTCTTAAGAAAAGGCGCAATGTTCCTAATTTTCTTTTTAGTCATATTTTCTGCTTTTTTGACACCCTACGTGAATCTATCCAAAATGACCATGGGATTGATTTTTTTGGTGATTCTCGACATTCTTTACGGGATGTATAAGTGGGATGTTTTGGTGAAGATTTGGGTATAAATACTCCTCTCTGGCCTCAGGTTTGTCATTCGAAACTTCTTCGATCATCTTGCATATTCCAACTTCTTCGGAGTCAATCTTCAATCAGTCAACATGAGATTCGTAAGTATTCTTTAATTTTCCAAAATTTGCTTAAAATATTTTAAAAACTAAAAATGATAACTGATGAGAATTTTTAAAAGATGCTGAAAACTATAAAATCTATTAATTTGTAAATAGAACTAAATGCGAAAAATAATCCAGAAAAAACATCTAAAACTTAACTATTTTCTTCTAGTTTAAATAAAAAATCAGTAGATTAAAAACTTTATAATAGTCTTACTGAAATGTGTATATTTCAAAACAAATATATCGAAGTAGTTGTTTCTTTGAGAAATTAGTATTAAAAATGGGTATTTGAACTGCCCAGATAAATATTTTTTAAATCTAGAGTAATAATACGTGTAGCTAATATAACATCGATTTTGAATAATTTAAAGAGATACTTACTTGTAATTCGTTAATATTTTATGCTAAGGAGTAACAAAAATAGTACCTATTTATAGAAATAATATTTATATGTTTGATTTTCAATCATTGCACATTTACACATAAGAGGATGTCCCCAATTACAAAAGCTACTGATCAAGGTACAATGCCGGTATTGTACCTTATGTCATCCTTAAAAAATTAAAAAAATTTCGTTCCTATACTTATAATTTTATTCATCATAAGTCATTGTAATAACAAGCTATAAGTTTAGTTATGTTTGCCTGAAAGTTACAAAACTCGATCTAGCTTTTTGGCATTTTTATAGATTACTAATTATTCATTGAAGACATTGTTTTGAGTACAAATTGTAGCATCATATCCCTTCAACAAATCTTCCCTGTTGGTCTGTTGGTTGGTTGACATATATTTTTAGGCTTGTGTGCTTGGTCAGAGACCCGATTATAAACCCTCGTCAAATAAGACAGACACAACACACATACGACAGATGCTGCCATCTATCCGATACCTCCACAATTTAGACATGTCCCTGAAGGGGAGGGAAATAGTCTCCATGGACCTGTACCCGAGGGAAACTGCGCAATGACCGCCCACAAGACTTTCGGACCCAACAGATTTAACGAGCACGCACTCGGTGGGTCTTCAGTTTTACCGATACTCGATCTCGGGATCTTCCGATCCAAAGCTCGAGATCCTAACCACAAGGCTCCCCAGAACCCCAAACCTTCAATATTAATCTTTCAGTCCCAGTGATGCCATTTGGCATCATCACTTTCAATATTTTTTTTTCCAAACGTTTATGTCCCGTTTTGACATCCAAACACACATCATACGATTCTTCACACTTCTTTTCTACCAGACAATATTTTACATTAATCTCAATAGAAGTCAGAACTACTATCTTTTTTATTTTGAAAATAGCTAACAAGCGTTTCACCTGATTTTTGAAAAGTTCACTTCAGTTCCACATATTTAAAGCACAATTTAAACTATTTCGGTTAAAATAATTACTAATTTTTTTTTTAATAATCTAGTCAGATACTAAAAATATATAACTCGAAGTGTTTTTAGGTAATATATATACATTTATTTTGTTATTTTCCGCAGTTAAAAAATGTTGGCATTGTTTCAAAAACCATATAAAAAATTTAAATTAATTTTTTGTTCTTACGGAACTCTTATTTTTGAACTAAAATAAGCTTATTTTGTGAATATCAGATGCTTCTGTAGTGTAGTAAATTTTTGGGACTGAAAGGGTTAATGAAGATTAAAATTGTCTCTGTTTCCCCACGCAGATCCTCGCCACCCTCCTCCTGGCCTCCGTCGCCATGGCAGCCGACATGGGCATGAACATCCACGGAAGCGCCTACAACTTCGGCTACAACACCGGGGACGCCGGCAGCCACAGCCGGGCCGAGTCCGGCTCGTCCGGCTCCGTTGCCGGATCCTACAGCTACATCGACGCCAACGGGGACAGGCGAACCGTCCACTACACCGCCGGACCCGAGGGATACAGGGCCTCTGGGGACATCAGCGTGGACAGGAAGACCGCTGCTGCAGCCGCCGCCATCAATGCCATGGCACCCAAAGCACCTCTGCCAGTCGCTGCTGTTCCAGTGGCACCAGCTGTCCATGGTGCGTGGTATGGAGGACACTATGCCCACCCAGCTGCCATCCCAGCTAACTTCTACCATGGAGGATATGCTTCCAGGTGGTAAATGCTGTTGTTGATGAACGTTTAAGTTCCCATGCTTCATTTAAAATTATCAAAAACTTTCTGGTCTTTTCAATTTATAATTTTTTAATAAAAAATTATATATTGTTGGTTGAATAATATAAAAACCGTAGTTAGGCAATAGTTAGTACCTCTTCTATGAATGTTAATGTTGATATGTCATCAAACACTTTGGGAACCCTTTGGCCTTAGGACATGGACTTGGTTTGAATTGTGGATATCTGCTTTCAGTATAGTTTATTTTGCTTTAAAACTGATGTTTCATGGTAACTTCAAAGCTACTTCTAGGAATCTTATCTAGTTTCAAAAATGTACAAAAAACACTGTCTTAAAACGTAGAAAATATCTGAAGTGTCAGTTTTAAAGAAAATACATTTTGTTTAGTCGTAATTGAAGTTTTGTGATACGTTGGTTATGACTCTACTCTGGAATGCTTGCTATTTGTTCTTAAACTCCTGCTCAACTGTTGTTGTATTGTTGTTAAGTTTTGTTGAAATGCTTTATTTGTAAATACGTAGGAAATAAATTGAATTGCACTTTTCTTGTACATGGTTGTTTAATTATTGAGAATTAAGTCAAAAGTGTTGCAGTAAAAATAAATGAATAAGGGAACAGTAATTTACAATGAGTTTCTCTAATTCTAAATTGCTATAATTACTGAAATATATTGACAGTTTGAAAATGGAAAATTTTGATGTTAAAGTTAATTAAATGGTTTTTGAAAACATTACAGACTAAATTCTAAGCTTTCACAATGTAACTCGAATAAAAAGGCAATATTTTGTGTAAGCTTAATTATTACAAGAGATTTTTAAGTAGATAAATTAATTTTATATAAATAAGATACTTAAAAATTGTTAATATTTTTAAAAGTCTTCTAACTTAAATATATCAATCTTTTAATTAATGATAAACTAAATTAAATCATAGCAATCTTATATAATAACAAGGTTTTATTTGCATTAAATATTTTTTGGAAATATTTTGCACGTTCTCTTCAAAATTTCATTAAAAGACCGATAAAACCTAGCTTTGTGCTACGTTGAAGTCACCACTTAAAAAAAATTTAACCTTTTTTTTTATATAAAATGCAAATTTTATTTAATACCATGACCACAGTTTCATTATTTTTAAAAAATGAAATAAAAAATATTTTAATTAAAACTAAAAACTTGAAAAAATTATATATGATAAAAATACGATACAGATTGGAATAAAATAAGAATTGCGAAGTTAGCTTTAATATTCAAGTTTTAAAAAATTAAAATGTATGAAGTGGTCAAACGGACAACACCTTCACCTATGTAGGTTTTACATTAAAACAATGTGTTAAATTTTTATGGACAGTTTTTTTCCTTTCAAATTTATTATTAAAAGTGTAAGTAAATCTTTAGCATATCTTTCCTGTTAAATGTAGTCGTGAAAAATGAAAACCAATTTTCTACAAGCTTTTTAATCAAACCGTTTCTTGTAAAATTATTAAATAAACAATAAAGTTTATTTTTTTCAAATTATAAACAAAATTTTATAAACTTGAAAAAAGAAAACTGTGTCTACTCTTAAAAACTACTGAGTGAGATAAGATTAGCCTTTAAATGAAATGTTTGTACACAATAGAATATATAACTTTGAAATTTCATAACATGATATTCTTTCTGATAGACATGGATAATAAAGCAATATATAAAATTCGAAAAGCATAAGGATAAATAATATATAATTTTAAGGAGAAATTGAAAAATGTGAAAAGTAAACTTGAACCATTAAACTATCGATTGAAGAGAATAATTGTTTCAAAATTCCTTTAAATAAATACAAAAAATAGCAAATCATAATTGGAAAATTTTCATATGCGATTCAACTAAACATAAACCGTTCTCTTATCAAACAAAAGAAACATTTTTACGAAATAAAAATATTCTTATCAATCCCCACTCAAATAAAACTCAACAGACTGAAAAAAAAAATCTTCTTTCGACACATTCCCCTCCACGTGACAATCAGCACAAGAATCTGTCAGGTTTGGAAATGACAAGTTTTCTATTTTTTTCGCATCCTCGGACATTGCGAGCGAAAGAACGGCCTTAATAACCAGTTGCAGGCCGGGCATTTGAAATCCGCATGACGTCATGTTGCCATGGCAACATCTTCTCTGATTCGCGCACGTCAATTCCATGATGTTTTAGGAGTTACGTAGGTAGCGCCGGGATCAATGAGTTTGCGCTCATGTAGGTAACTTATCCACCCCTCAGTGGTTTGATTCAAATTTCACAACTGATTAGAGGGGGTATTATGGTGGTTTTGCTTAAATGTCGGAAAAATAAAATTATTTTTTAGGAGGGTTTGAAAATCGAAATTTGGGATTCTTGCAATTTCGGGATCATGTTATCATTGTTTTAGAAAAGTTTATGTATGATAGTAAAAAAAAGTACGAATAAATTGGTATATAATGCAGAAGTTAAAAATTTTTTAAAACAAATATAGTGATAATGAGGATTTAGAATTTCCTGAATTTATGTGATGAATTCTCAAATATGTCTTTGGTTTTCAAAATTTTTTACAGTACTGTTGTCTTGGTGATGTAATAAAAATATAAATTTTAAAGTATTATACTACTTTAAAATAAATTGGAATGCTAGTTTTAAGAAACTTACATATATTTCCAAATAAACACTTTAAATTGTTTTACTTTTCTACCATACTATACAGACAGTTAGCTAGAAATATTTGAAACAAAAAACAAGAAGTTCTAAAAGAACTAAAATAGCCTACTTTCCTGTTACTTAAATACTTACTAAAATTCTTATCTTGAAAAAACTAGGATCGTTACGGTAAGTGACATCAACAACCGTTTCTACATTAAATTTATATACAAAAGAATAAATTTCACTAACCGCAGCATCTAGCTATAATTTCAACTTCGTAAAGCCATTATTTTCATTTATTTTCTATCACCAATAAAATAAATATTACTTATCGTCCGCATGATTTATTTGCAGTTATAAATAAATATTTAATTTTTCGTAGAAAAAAACCCATAAAACTATTCCAAAATGCACTTAAAATAATAAATGTAAATAAACAAGTAGGTTTGTAACAGAATCTGTCACTTAACCTGCTTCCATAAACACGTTGTGTTTTAACAAACAAAAGTTGTGTTTAACAGTAAAAAGGCGCCAAACACAGCATTAATTCTATATTAAACATTTACCAGCTAAATTCAGCTAGTTTCATTCATTTTATTTCGAGAATTAAATAATTATTACTTAAATCGTTTGCAAAAAATTATATTTCAAAGATATATGTAATATTTTTCTCTTTTGAATAGAATGAAAACATTGCTTACCTACATACAGAATCTTGAAGTGAAATATATTTGACGTCATTTCAAACTGATCGATGTCGCAAAAATAAATTTATTTTAATTCATTGTCTAAAAGAATTAAAGTTTCTCAAGCGATTGTTGCCATGGCAATGGTGATTTATTTCTAATAAAATGGCTTCCTATGTTTTTTAAATGAGCATTAAATGTTAAAGTTTTTTAAGTAATTGAAGTACTTAGAATTCGAATTCTTTTCTGAAATTTTCAATATATTCTCATTTGGATACGCTGAATTTTTTGACGTATATCACTTTTCCGTAGCATTTGTAGTTAAATTCAGCGATTTAAATGACTCGAAATTGAATTTCAATGCTAATTCAATGGGAAATTCGTCGACAAATAGTAGATTTATGTCCGTCCGTTCGTACAGACAGACGGACAAAAAGTATGAAAGTCGGGTCTCTGAGGTCATAGCTTTCTAACAAAAAAAGAATTTTTAAGATCGGATGGATAGAACCGATTTTGGAAGGGGGGTACGGACAGACGGACAGACGGACAGACAGACGGACGGACGGACATCGACCGCATGTCAATACCTACTTTTTTTTTATTTTTTTTAATTCTTCGAATTAAAAAAAAAAGAAAAGTAGGCTATAAATGCTTGCTCCAAAAAATGGAAACAAATGTCAAACCCTAGTAAGTGTTGGCAAACACCTACCTAAACGGGTCGCAAGTTTCTTATATTATAAAATAAACTATTTAACATAAAAATATTTTAAAAACTATTTTTTAACTAAATAGTCAAAAGCTAAAAATAAAAATATAAACACAATGCCAAGGCCAACTTTTAATCGAAATCCGAAATTGTCACCAAAAGTGTCCCTCCCAAAATTGAATACTAGATAAAGATCGAAGCTTATTAGTACCTGTATTAAAACATCATTTGAGATATATAGTTTTAATTTTAAAAGGGATTTCCTAATTTTAAAACACACATGGGCCACCCTGTTTTATTTTCCTTCAAATTTTCAAAACAACGGGGTTTTTTTTTTTGGGGAATTTTTAAATTCCTTCTGAAAGACAAAGCAAACAAAAATATAAAACGCACAGAGTAATTAATTTTGTTATTTTGATGTCCATAAATAAAGTATAGATTAAGAAACAATGAATGTAAAGTTTACACTAGTGTGTCTTTTTCTATGAAAAAAGTTAATAAAAAGAAAAATTTATGGTCGCTTTTTCTTAGTAAATAAATGCTTGAACAATTAAAAAAATAACCACATTGTGATTTCTTTTATTCATATCATGAAGTCCATGCTAAAACTGATTAATCAGGACATAAATAAAATTTGCCGCTAAATATTCATTTCCAGGAATTTAAAAAACCCATACTTTTAAGGGTTGCGGTTGGGTGCCAATTTCAGGTGGTTGGGGCTCGTCTCCTGACTGTGGTTCTAAAATACGAACTCCCGTCGCCAATAGCCCTCGTGTAGTCTCTAGTGCGACGATAAATTCAAACCAAATAAAAAAAACCTGAACTTTTTAAGAAAACGTTGTTGTGTATGCAAGGTAAGGGGAGGTTGGAAATAATTTAATATCTGAGAGGATAAAACTTAAAATTTAGATTTTTACAAAAACAAGGATAAAACTGAATTAAAATCATTATTTATTTAACTATATAAAGAATACTAAATTATGTAATATTTTCTTTTATAATTTAAAAATCAGCAAGGATAGTAGTAGGTTTCGGACCCCTCGCTTGCCAATCGACGAGTGGGCCCTGGGATTGAATCCCGAGTAAGGCATGGATATTTGTGTTGTCCTAGAATACATGGCGGAGAACGAGCTCGTTAAATCAACTGTGGGTCCGCGAAAGTCCTGCGATCGGTCACAGCGCAGTTTAAACCATGGGTGGTGCAGTCGTCCTGGAGAAAATTGCCCCTCCCCTCCAGCGACATGCCTAAATTGAGGAGGGTGGCGCCATATCGGATTAGACACATGGGTAGGAACACTCATGGGTACACAAAGCTTTGTGCCAATGGATGCTAATTGCAACCCTCTCTTGTCTTCCAGGCTACGGCCTGAGGCACGCGACACACCAGGCACGCGACAAACAACATCCATCTTATCTTTATGTTTATTTTTTGTTGTTAACAATTTTTAAACAAATCTCCTAGGTAGGGCGAATACCCCATATTCCTAAAATTTTTTACTATTGCTTTAATCTTATTCCAAATTTGGGATACTGATGATATTCAAATATAATGAATAATACTATTTAGGGCATTTTTTTTAAAAATTTAAATAATATAATTCTTTTAAACGGTGTTTTTCTACCACCAAAAAGAGGAGGTATTTATGCTAACACAAGTCCTGAACCACATTGAAATTTTTCATCCTAATAAACACTAATTAATGTTTTAAATTCTCTGCGTTTTTGAACTGATGCATTCAATGACCATCTATATTTTTGCATCACAAAATTACAAGAAAAGAAGTTATTAAGAAAAATAGGTATATAAATTAACCACAAAAAGAAAAGGATTTTTTTCCGATTAACTTACACTTGGACACATTTAAAAAAAACTTATGTTATTTACACCGATGTTAGAGGTTTATGCACACAGGGACAGGCATCAATATATATTGACATTAAGCATACTGTAAAAATAAAAATACAAGCAAATTAATGTACAAACAGTTTTGAGAAAGTCGCTAGGGAAGTGAGTGAAGTGTGGTTGGCGCAAAGGCGTGGGCCTTGGCGGCGCTTGTTTTAGGAGAAGAGGCACAATACAACACGGTTTAAAAAATAAATTAATTATTGTTAATATAAAAAAAATTGCCATTGCCCAAAAAACAACATTGTCAATCATATATATTTGAAATCACTATGCCAAATTTGGAAAAGATTAAAGTAATGAAAGTTAAAATTTTAGAATTTTGGGTATTACAGCTACCATAAGCATCGTTTTTTTCACAGCAATTTCTCTAGCTACCAGAATCGAGCATGTTTTATATTATTTTCTGAGCCCCTGGGAGCCCCTAATTCATTGTGGGCATTGTTCTCTTTAAAGGGGGGAAAAACAAAAAAGTTTCGGTGCGTCAGAAAGAAAATTAAAATAAATTTTAAACGGACGCGAAATTACGAGGGAGCTGAGTAATGCATTTGTAAACTGGGAAATCGTCCCCAAAGTTAATTAGTTAGTAGGGTTTGCAATGCCAGAAAATCCCAATGAATTGTAAACAATATTCGGAATATACCCCAACCCCCCTTTTTATAAGTTTAAAAACTATTGAGCCTATTCATTGATCTGCCTAGTTTTCCCCTAATTTAAATGCTTAGATTTTATCATTTTTTTAATCAAAAATTCAACTTTTTTTTAATAAAAAACAAAGGTCTTCTGTTTATTAATACAAGCACAAGCATTTCATAAACATTATACTTATCTTAAAAAGTACATTTCTATAAAAAAGAGAAACTTGTGGGAGAGAGAGAAAAAGAGAAAATTGCTTTTAAACTGGCCTCATCACTTCCCTATAATTTTCGATTCCGAATCAAGTTTCATTTTGAATTGATGAAACTTAATGACCACCCAAGTGAAATTTCAAGAAATCAATTTCAAAAGAATTTTATACAATATACCTACACACTTGAAAATACACTTTATTTTTTAGTACAGACCTTTCCATGTAAAGGAAAAAAAAAATAGTGTCTGCGGTTGAGACTAAAAAATACGAAGACATTCGTGTCTTCAAATTTATTCATCTTTCGACAAAGAATATTTGTTATTTGGCGTAAGCTGACTTAGAAAGATGAACCTTGAGAACGAGTCATATATCAATTTTTCGAATTCAATGAAAGCACTTTTACTACCGACCGCAAACAGCATTTTCGAGTACATGCTTCTAAAGAACCAATGAGTGTTCAATTTCTATTTTATATACCTGTTACTTTACCCCAAAAGAAAAGAAAAAAAAAAAAAAGGCATTATTCGAACTGTTTTTAACATAGACACAAATGCGCGATTTTTTCAAATTTCTGCGGTGGTTGGTGCAGTCCGGGGGGAATTGTACATACGTTCTTTTCGCCGTAGAATTAGTGTTTTAAAGTATAGCTTTTACAATGTAAAAACAAAAATGAATTTGCATTTTTTTTAATAAAATAGGAAAATAGCTTAAGTCTCTACAGCCATTACCTAGTAATTAATTCTATCCACTTTGAAAAGTCGACCTGCTTAAAATTTTTTCATGTCACAGAATTCTATTTGATGTGTTTTTCTAGTAATAAGAAAAAATATTGTACCCGAATTTTTTCTCTTCATAGTCATTAAGAAGATTTTGATTCTTTTAAATTAAAAAGTGGGGTAGTTTGAAGAGATAAATGCAAATTTGAACATAATAGTTAGAAATGGGACAAATATGAATTTATTCCCTGTGACAGTGATTAACTTTTTTTCTATTAAATACTTATAAGAATTTATCATTTTAAAAATGATAAAGAAGTTTCGTATATAATTGATTCCTGCACAAAAAGATGAATGTAATTAATAAATTCAGATCATTTCCTCATATATTTAAAGTGATTTTATCAAGAAAGAATAACGGGTGTAACTTATACCTCTTTAAAGATATTAATATTTATTATTAGTATTTTAAAAAAATTCTTATATCG